>JALGBA010000006.1:0-260000 GCA_023970755.1 Azemiops feae | reverse complement strand
GGCATTAGTTTTCTGTTCTAATGGGTGATGTTATAAGGAAGAGGCAGTTTTGGCTGACTGCCATAAGGTCCTTCAGGAAAGGGGGAAAGTTAATATGTGCAAAAATAAAATAAATAATAAAATAAATAAAATAAAATAAAATAAAATAATAAAATAATTTTTCTCTCAGCAATGATCCCTCTCTTGTAACTCAGATGAACTTTTCCCTATATGTCATTATTACCATGAGAACTTAGAAACACAGTAAAGTGAAATAAACTTTAACTTTTTAACAAGGTCAACCCACCCCTTTTCAACCTATACCCTACCCATATATCCAATCTGAAGTAGAAAGAAATCCTCCATCTGTTTATGTAATATAAGGACATAAAGGACTATTAAAATATGCCAACAATCCCCATGATTAGGAAGAATGTGAGTATTGAATTCAGCAAATCTACAATTATAGTACAATTTTCATTGAAGCAAGATTTTTTATATATAACTATACAGATAATGGTTAAATAATAAATTAACAGGGGTCGTTGATACCTCCCCAAAGTATTGGGAAGCCTAATACTGTATAATTTATAATGTAGAAAAACTTTGAGACTGTGTTTATCTTCATCCCACCCATGCCCCTCAGTTGCAGCAAGATAAATGGAAAATATGGAAAACAAACAATAATACTAAATCAGAGAAAGTACACTCAAACTGCATTTTTCATATGGGTCAAAGCTTTTCTTACTATTAAAAAAAAACTAGATTGCCCTAGGTTTTTTTTTTTTTTTAATGAAGCATACACAGTCCTGATGTCAGTGTGTGTTTCTTCAGTCATTATTGGAGATGTTCATGCTGAGATTTCCCACAATGTAACTGATTCCCTGGAGAATAGGTAAGAACATTGTCAGCATGATATAATTTAAGTTGACATATAGATTCTAATGAAGTGGTCACCTGAAAATAAAAGGAGCAGGCAGGATCATAGCTGATAGACTGGCAAGAAGAAAGCCATTTCTAAGTATAACCCATCAAGCCACAAGAGAATTTGCAAAGCAATTACTGGAACAAACTGTATTTTAGTTTCAAGCATAACAACATTAAGCCGCCAGATATCCCCTTCAGTAAAAAACAAAAAAACAAAAACTAACTGTCCCTGTAACCTTCAAGGGGAAAGTCTAATCCATCTCTTGAAGAATGTGTGTATTCTTCTAGTTTTAGTTGTTCTCGGGAAGTTTTTGTTCACCGATTTCCATCTTCTATAGGAATTAAGGTCCAAAATAAAGTTTCACTCTGCAGAAGAGCCCTCAAACAAAAATTGAAGATTTTAATACAGGTGGATGACTAAATTCTATAAAACCATACTACACACTTTCCCAAAAATATATAGGTTTTCCTGCTGGTAATTTGAGTATTTATCCCTGATATATTGAAGTGAGTTAAAGGAAATTCATTACTCCATTTTTTTAAATTATTCACATGGATGGGAGCCTTGATTACTATGGATTACAATAGTATTCAGTTCTTACTATAGTTTTCTCTATTGCAGTTCCTATTGGGAAGGATATATATGCTTGTATGTATGTTTGTAGGAAGCTTCTCATAGACAGAATATTACACATCTCCTTAAATAATCTGTTATCTTGTATTAACCTGTGTTTTCTAGTATATTGTATGTTTATGTGTGTGTGCATAGGTGTACGCACATGCACACACATATACATAATTACTTATATACCCATACATCCAAAATAATAAATTGATTTAGCATTTCAGCTTAGTCCCCTTTGGGTTAAGGGAATGAGGTGGGCAGAATTCTATGCTCTGTTTTGGGAAAAAAAATGAAACTATGGCCTCTATTATATATGTGATAATATCTACTGTTATGACAAACTGATCAAATAAAATGATCACACAGTCAGTTGAGATTTAGTCCAATATTGTCAAAAGCTGATTCAAATAACTGGTATACTTTATTCGGTGTTCTCGGGAAACTATATTAATCATTGATATAGTCAAAGTTACGTAGTAGCTCAAAAGCCAATAAAGGTTTTTTGCTTATTAAAATATGTCGCAATGCATGCTGGCTTTCATTCTAAAGTACTGATGCCAATATTTCAATGTTTGCAGAGAGACTCTAAAGTTTTTTCTGCAGTATTATTCCTTTAGTTGTGGCATGTGGCCTTACCGGATGAAACTAATTAATTCAAGAGTTGTGGAGAAGGGCATTAAAACAATATAATCCTTTGTCAGTCTGTTGAATACCAGTGCTGTAGTAAATTCTGAGTTTATTTATTTGATGAGCAGATAGTTAGGAAAAATAGAAGGTTAAGGAAATAAAGGAGATGGAGAAGATCATGGGGACATTTAATAATATGACTCAACTCAAAAAGATCGTGGAAATCTCTTCAATCAGATATTCTACACCATGAGTTAAACAACAGCATTAAGGTTAGAGAGTAGCTCTTAGGAGTCTACAGGTTCATTCCACCTCTAAAATTAGAACCCCAAATGCTTGCTTCTGATGGATAATGCAAATTGCAATTTGTTTAGTGGGACATACTATCCTATTAAAAATTGCATCACTATTTGCAGTCCTTAACCTTAACATTGGAATCCAGGAGAAAATATTATTTTGAATCCTAGAAGAATATACTTCTGCAGCTAAATGCAATGATTAAAAAGGTAATGCTTTGTATTAGATGGAACTATATCCAGCTTAGATTCATCATGGGGATCATAAACAGTTAACTGACAGAGATAGTGATGGAACTGTAATCCACTTTATTATGAAGCAGAACAATATAAATTTTCTCTTCTATTGGAACCATATATGGGCATCAAATGCTTCTGAAAGCATGTGAATGGGAGAAATTCTTCCACCAAGGAAGAACTATTCTTTCTCTATAGTTGCCTAAGACAGCATGCCCTGCTCTCACGTGTCAGATACAAACCTCCAGTAAACTCATAGCTGGATGGAAAATAGCTCAACAAAGCAGCCAAAAAAAACAATATGATGCTTAACAGTGAGATTCCTCACCTACAAGATGCATTATTTGCTACTGGGAGGACTCAAATCATGAGTTATACATTTGCAATAAAGGTCTAATTGGTTCTCATTGAGGTGATAAATCTGAATTTGGCCTATAGCATGCCATTAATGAATGACTCATTTTATACAATATCTCAGAGATTGCCACAAAGAAGAGGGAGTCAAGCTATTCTCCAAAGCACCTGAAGGTAGGACAAGACGCAATGGATGGAAACTAATCAAGGAGAAAAGCAACCTAGAATTAAGGAGAATTTTCCTGACAGTTAGAACAATTAATCAGTTGAACAACTTGCCTCCAGAAGTTGTGAATGCTCCAACACTGGAAGCTTTTAAGAAGAGACTGGACAACCACTTGCCTGAAATGGTACATGGTTTCCTGGCTGATATAGTATAGGGTCCCTTCCAACTCTGTTATTCTGTTATACAAAAGATTTTCAGTCACATGGGAAATGTGATATAAAACAGTAACTAAACAATCTGTAAACAATAACAGTAGACAGCAATCCTTAAACATGTTAGCTTTCTGGAGGGAGTATTTGCTATGGAGACACAATCAGTTATATGTCTTCAACATCCCTACCTGTCCAATTTTTCTAATCTCTTTGACAACTAGCATTTAAATAGATTGGAGGCAGAGAATGAGTATGCTTCCAGATGCATGAGTTGTAATGTTAGTAATCCAAAATATTTTGCAGTTAGTTTTTCTCCTTGATAGATTTTTAGAGCCCTTTCTAAATAGTTTGTTTAATAAAGCTCTTTTTCCTCTCTCAGGGGTGGAAACTAAACCTTCATTGGAAATGTTGAAACAATTCAAAATAATAAAAAATAATTGACTTTACATATAAAATGAATATCTGAATACCGACATTCCGAGATACTGGTTTGACAACTTTAAGATGTGTGGACACTGAACTAAACAGACACATAATGGCTTGATTTCTGAGCAGAGGGGCAAAGTTGCAGGATATCTAAAGGAAAAACTGGTTTTAAAGTGGTGGGCGGTTTGTGGTTGCTTCTGTGACTGAAAAATCATTTGCTGCCCTTTTAATTCTTTCCTTCTCTTTCCGCATTGTGTTCTTCTTTTTCTTTAATTCTTCCTTAGTGTTGAGGGTTTTGTAGACGGTACTTGAAAACTCAACGCTGAGGAATTGGGCAGAGGGACTGAAAAATAAGAGTCTTGTTGAGCTCCTTCTTACATAAGGGGAAGTGAGTGTGTTGGAGAGGCATTGCTACCTCCTATGTACGAATGTTTCCTTTCTTAGCTTGCCAGTGGGCAAACAGATTTTCAGTATGTTTGTAGTACTGCAAAGCTACAGAACCTGTTTATCCTAGCCAAAGATGGGGTAACCACACATGCCCTGAGCCATGTTATCTCTTTCAAAGTGCAAACCACTGTGGAAAAAAAGCAAACAAGAAGCCTCTTAGTCATCTTAGCCTTAGTTGCTAGTAAATTCATTTGGGCTGCCTTATTGCTATATCAGTGTGTTTCATAACTTTCATTCTTTCATTCATTCAGTCATGTTTAAAGCATCTGAGAAATTTTTATTTAGGTGTGGGGAAATAAAATTTTGACTCCTTGTAATCCCAAACTCATATTGTAAGGCCAAGCGGGCTAGAAACAAACTGTTGTGGAGAAACAAGAGTGAATTGTCAACATGCTTGAAATGTGTAAAAGTACACACACCCCTCCCCCATTGCTAAGCCTTACAAGAGGCATCAAATCACATTTTTAAAAAATTCTATCGGCACATAGAATTGACTGGATTTTTCCCATTTGAAAAGTTGTAAAGGGGGTGCTTGTGCAAGGCCCAAAGCATCTTAACCCTTGTGCTTCTCCCAAGCCACTAGACAGATTGCAAAAGGTTTGGCCTCATTCATTTGTGATCCAACCAGTCCAATCAAGCCAGAAAAATTAATGTGGCCCTTGCTGTAAGAAAGTTGCCCAGTCTGATCTTAACAGAAGATGTGCCTGTAATATTCCTGTGAGAATGAGAATTTAGCACAACACTGGCCCCAGGCACGGTCTGTTATGACCTTCTCCCTGGCATGCTTAGCCTAAATGAACTGTAACTGTTCCATTTGTTTTCGCTGGGTTTCCTTCCTGACAGATCCTGCCTGGGAAGTGGTTCATTTCTCCAGATTTGCTCCCTGTTATGTTTGAAACAAGAAATAAATGGTATTGTTTTGGTCGCTTGAAACTTAGTCAATATGTATGCTTACAAAATTGTGTGCCAGCTGCTGATAACTCATGTACTTGGCATCATTGATTCAACTGATTGAATACAGAACAATTGTATCTCCTTTCTTCAGACAAACATCGGAGACCAAGTAAGAATGGGCCTGCTCAGAAGGCCTCTTGGTATTTTAATAATGCATATTAATAATGCATGTTAAATCAGGTGGGACACAAAGAGCTAAAACATATAAATTATTTCTGGCCTGTTTGATTTCAGCCTATGGTGTTATTGTTGAATGTGGTCTGTATTAACTGGAAGACTTGGTGCTTGGATTGTCAAAGACAATCAGCCCAGCCCAGGGCAAAGGCACTTATAAAACAACTGCAATTCTTAGTTATAAAAGAACAATGAGAACGAACGACAAGAATAAAGCATCAAACTTCAGGAATGTTAACACAAGCCAAAGCAATAAAGGTAGAACCACTAGATGGATTTAGGCTTCTATCATCAATACCAGGACACAATGGCTATCTGAAAACCAATCTCCAAAGACCAGCATTTTATCTCAAGCACCACCCAGAATATTTCATTCTTGGGTATTATTATTTTTTCCTTATGAAAAGGTTTTGGTGAGAAATGTGTGATGGGATTTTGACATGAGTAAAAAATAAGTTATCATTTGAAACATGCAGCTCTGAAAAATTTTGCAATGTAGTTCCCACACAGAATTTTACGGGTGCATACAAAAGAAACATTCAAGCAAAAATGCATGTACTGCATTCATAAAAGTAACAGATAAGCATCATTATATCAGGGAAATTAATATATTGCAAAAACCATCTAAATAAACAAAATAGCAACATATTCATAACCATTTCAATGTAAACATTTTTTTTCTTTTTAAAGTATGAGTTCTACATCTAGGCTGCAAAATTTCCCGCTAGGCTAATGGAAAAATTAGGCATTTTGGTGTCTCGTTGCAGCTACTTGATCATCATTCATTTTTATCAGCCCAAATCTAGTAACCCAATTAATAGGAAGATTCTAAAAGATTATGAAAATAGAATGAATTGATACTATGAAGAGAAAAGGGAGATATTGAGAGAACTGTAAATGACAGATTTTCAAAGCAGAGGACATATTTCCCATTTCTATTTAGGTATATATTAAGCTGCAAATTGTTTTCATTCAAACTCCAGATGGAATCAGACTATACGCTTTGTGCTGTTTGTAAACACTGATGTCAATGAAATATATATTTTTGGTCTTGTTTGATGCATCTGCATCTGGATTGCTGAAACTTAAATTCCAACTTACAGTTAATACATTCTATACTTCTTTTGTTTTGTTTTGCTTTGCTTCTTTGCAAAAATAAATATTGTATTTGAACTAAAAACTGTGCAGGAAAAAGCTTTTCGTCTTAGAGATTTCAGAGTACACATCTGTCTACCACAACATTATATTGGGCGCTTACATTTGACTTCTCTTTTGACAGCCACCTCTCTTTATTTCTTTTTCTGCTTCCTCTTAAGACGTAGAAGCTTGATTCTATGAAGTCAAATGTCTTTGCTCATATTTGCTGTGATTTGACAGTAGGAATTGGAGCCAGTTATGTACAAAGTGAATTCAAAATGGAGGCCAAAAAACACTGGATCAGAATGCAGATTTCAGACAGAGCAGAAAGAAAATACAGTCTCTCTCTTACACACACACACACACACACACACACACACACACATTCTCACACACAGACAACAGATTAAAGCTTTGGGATGGTCAAGCTAAACAGACATGACAAATTCTCTGCTGGATTACTTTTTGTAGAAGTGATTAGTAATTACATATTTTTTTTATTTAAAACACGTACACATACACACACACACACACACCACACATATTCCAAATATTCCAAATATTTCAGGAATAGGTCTGGCATATAATGGGCAATATTTTAATAACATATGGATTTAAATGCATATGTTTAAGAATATGAATACCCACACACATACATATAGTTGTTTAACCATTTAGTCATGTCCAACACTTGGCGACTTGATAGGCAAGTGCTCTCCACGCTACTCTGTCAAACACAGCTTCTTTCAGCTGTTGAATGTTCATCTTTGTATCAGTTTTGATGTTATCAAGCCAACGAGTTCTTTGCTTGCCCCTTCTTCTTGTTCCACTGACCATTATTACATAATTCTAGTTGACCAGGATTTAGGAGAAACAGATCATAAAACGTAAATCTTCAAAATAAGGTGCCCAGAGCTCTTCCCCCCCTGAGAGAGATGGGTGGTTAAGAATTATGACATATAAATACATAATCCTTTTTTAAACTTAATATTATTCATTTTCTTATAACGAGAAATAAAAATTGAAAAATAAATTTCTCAATGCAATTTAAATAATTCAAATGTACACACAAATATAGGTGAAATAATATAAAAGGCAATAGAGCATGTTAAAAAAAAGGAAAAGGGGGAAATAGAAAAGGAGGGGAAATTAAGTTTAAATAGACTTCTTCTGATTTACCATGACTGAAGAATAGCAGCTTCCTTTTTCTGAAATTACCACTATTTCAGAATCATGGAATCTGATCACTTGCTTTCCATTGATAAAAAGCCCATTCATAGCTGAGTTGACATTACCTTTTTTTGGCAAGCCCAGGCACTTAGGTTTTAAACTCCTTATAAATCGTCATGTGGCGTTCCCATTATGAAGATATCATCAGTAATATGTTAAAACATCATTACATTTTAACTTCCTCCCAAGAATGTGGTTCCCCATAATACTGATATGTAATAAATACAACTAACCAATAGATATACCAATTTAGTCAACGTAACCAACTGTTGGAAAGTCCAATAAGGATGACAAAAGACGTTTTGTTTAATCAACTTAGTATTCAAATCATTGAAATAAAACACATCTGGTGTTCTTTATAACTTGAGACCATGACAAAAAGGAGGTTTTTTTCCTTCTATTTAATGAAGCCCATGTGGTAGTTTCCTTATCAGAAGGCAATGCTAATACATCTGTCAATAATTTTATATCATTACTGACCTGATGGTCTTTCATAAAAGCAGTTTAAAAGCAGGCTGATGGGTTACCTCTCAGATGAGTCAAGAATTAAAACTGCCTCACATGGGCTCAAATGCCACAAACCATGAAACTCAAAAAGATACATCTTACCGTCACTTGTCCAAAGTCACACAGTGTGGTGCAAGGCCACAGAAAAGGGCCAGATAATGTGGGGCACCTGCTGTTTCTGTTCACTCCATTCTTCCCATTTGGGCTTAGCCAAGGAAAAGAGTAGAGGGAAGATGGCAGTGCTGAAAATGAACACTGTTTTGGTCACGAGGCATATCTGTTTAGCCTACATCGCCCCAAGCTTCTGGTTACTCAACCTTATGAAGTTTGAGCCAAAGTGCAGTAGCTAATTCTCATCTTAAGATTTACTCATTACTGAATTTGCCTACATATTATAATGGAAATGTATCATTATTATACTGCCTTGGTAATTTCAGTCTACCCAGAAAAATTTGAATCTGCATTTTGCAAATCACTGTATATGACTAAATAATAATCATGATTTCATTTGAATTCATTTCAAAGTGGAGTCCTTATATGGAATACAAGGGGGCAATTCTTCCTGGCATCCCACTTGGGGTACCAACATCTGTAGTATGGTTCAATATTTGAATGCCAAGAGTTATTTCAGATTCCCTTAGGCATGCTTGATAACTAGACTGTTTTTTTCAGAAGAAAAATTTACACTGATGTATTGTACAATGAGAAGAAAGGAAGAGGGTGCAGAAGATGCTCAAATAAGCATTCTGTCAAGTCTTTAAATGCCCTGTTCTGTGGTATAGTTTTTTTCTAACTGTACTCTTCAAATAAATTACTCATTAAGGTAACTCTGTTCCTAATTAAGATAAATCAATAGAACATTAGTATAACAAGGCTTTTATTACAATAGCCAAGGTGACAGTAATAATCTATTTCTGGTACACTTGATAAACTGGCAGGTATCAAGCCCTTTCTGCTATAATCTCATAGTTAAAGTTAAACATGTAAATAAATGAAAAATTAGAGTATATCACAGTGGTGGCGAACCTATGGCACGGGTGCCAGAGGCAGCACTCAGAGCCCTCTCTGTGGGCATGCACGCTGTCACCCCAGTCCTAGGCCTTCAGCTGGGTTTTATAAAACCTTTTCGCTTTAGGGCTCCGCCACCATGTGCAAAAAAAAAAAAGGTTCAATCAGTCAATTTCAACTTCTCTTGGGGAAAAAAAAAAGATCTTGCAAAGTTGGAATTGATTGATTGAACTTTTCCCACCCAGTCTGCCGTTACCACCACAGCCACGCCCACCCAATGGGCCACACCCACCCGGCACTCGACGATGCATAAGTGGGTTTTGGGTTGCAGTTTGGGCACTCAGTCTCTAAAAGGTTCGCCATCACTGGTATATCATATATTTGGAATAAGCTACTCATCCTCATTATGGCCTACCATATTGTCCATATTGTACCTACGCATTTTAAATGTCTGCATGGTCACTTTTTAAACTTTAAATTGCTGGAAAATGTAAACCTCAAAGTATAACAGTATATTGTAACAATTATCTCTATATATTTCCTTCTTCCTCCCATCTGGATGTCTTCTGCACTATTGTGTTTTGATCAAAGCTATCAATGCAGCTTTAATGTCAGAGGTTAGCAAGAAGTTAGTGGAAGCTGTGTTGAAATTTTCTTTGTTAAGTAAACTTTCACGTGGCTATGCAAATGTCAGATCATATCAGTCCTCCCTGGTAGTAAAAATTTATATGCTTGATTATATATCTTCAGAATGGTGGTAATATGGAAGCGCATATTATTTATTTAGCAGAACAAAGTAATTTTGCTTTTTGTAAGTGTGTATACATGTACGGCTTGGAGTTCAACCCTTCTGCTGAAGACCACTGCGAATAGATGATTTAAAAGTATTATATAAAAATCAATATGTATTTTGGCTGCCTTATTTAGCAGTCTCATATGATACATATCTATTCAAAGTTTCAATGGATCTTGTATTGCCATATATCTGGATATATCACTGATTCCTACATGGAGCTATACAGCAATCTTACTTGCCATGTTGCTATCAGGTAAAAGAGAATGAGCTGTTATATGCATTATTTTACTAGGAGGCAAATATGAAAGAAAAGTAGCATTTGCTCCATTTTTCCTCTCTATGCTGTGTGTGTGTGTGTGTTGTTAATCCTTCCTCTTGGAACCAGCAGAAGAAAAAGCAAGGGAGTTTCCACTATCAGATTTTCCCTTCTGAGTTTGGAGGGCTTTTGGCTCTTAGGAAGCCCTATAAAAATCATAGGATTGAAATTTTAGCTGACTTTTCTCAAAAAACTAATTTAATAGAAACTCAGATTTCTCTAGCAGTTTATTTGATATTGCATTGGACTATAGAATGGGGCTATCGTCTTCTCTCCATTATGTTAACAAGACTCCATGTTTCCTATTGAAGATTGCCGTGTCTTCTTATACCTACATTAATTCCATTTAATTATCTCTATCCCCTGCTTATTTAGGCAGCTAGTCCCCTGTTTTCTTTATAGTTTTAACCTAATCATGACTAATCAAAGCTGGGAATTCAAAATATATCCAAGAAAATAACTGTAAAAAGTTTTCAAGTTTGGTTTTGAAGCCACATATAGTTTCAGGGGAAAAATTATACTATTACAATAACTATATATAGAATAATTGCTAGAAGTACAGTGCAGTAATGCATAGTTCCCTAGCAATGAAAATCTTCATTTGTGGATACAAACAATTTGGGTTACTGTATTATTGAAGATGAATTTGTACCATGTAACCAAGAAATTAACTCCTTAAATTGCAGAGAGAAAAAATGAGAAATAATAGAATTCTTCTGGTGCATAGGATTAAAAATGTACAAAGTGAAATCACAATAGAAAAGTGGGGGGGGGGGAAACCAGTTCTTTTGAGTTACAAGAGTTCCAGTAATGAGAAACACTAGCATGCATGATGTCCAAGTAAGAGCCAGGAGCAGTACTGAAATAAACTCCAAAAAGTATAGCTTGTGTACCACAAGTAAAGTTAAGAACTAGTTTTGTTATCTAGTGCTACATACTAGATAGCGAAATTGTAAAGCCAGAACTTCTATACTAATCCCAGATGCCTGATGCAGGAATTCAGACTTTCTGGGGAGAATTCGTCCTTACAAATAAGGTCATGATTCTCAATGATTTCTTATTCATAAAGAGACCTAATTTTCTGTTGGGCTTAATTTCTATTTATCTACTGCATGCAATTTGTTAGTACTCAATTGTTGTCCTTCAGACAGATTGATACCTAAACTCACAGCTTCTAAAAGTGCTAGACCCCTGACTCTGGACTGAGTTGCTTGAAGTTGGTTGTTATTTTGAAATTATTCAAAGCAGCTCTATGTGGAGTATATTAAAATAACTTAATCTAGATGTCATTAAGGCGTGAATTACCATGGCTACCAGCTTTTTCATTCTTCCCCAGGAAAGGGTGTAGCTGGTAAACCAGCCTAAGATGAAAGAAAACTTTCTTGGGCCCCACCCCATGGGAGAATTCAAGAACAGTACCAGATCTAAGAGCACACCCACAATAAATGAGCCTGAGTTTTAAGGGGATTGTAATGCTGCTAACACTGGCTATAAAGCTATTATTGATTCCATTTTACTTTAGTACTACTTCATTTGGTAAGGAAGAAGTTTTCATTTTTTTAAAGTGTGATCCAGTCAATACAGACATGGAGCATCTAGCAAATCAAGCTAAACCGAATCAAACATATTTGTTTCACAATATCAAATTACCCATATAACCTACAATGACATCTTGGGCATCTAATTTTAAGTGTGCATATGTACTTAAAATGTAGGAATGCATTAACATTCTATTGATGAGTCCCTACCATGTGTTCCTCTTCTGTGTTTCTGCCTGTATGGTTTCCAAGACAAGCTTTCTCCTAAGCCATGGAGCTGTCAGCTGACTCATTTCTATTTTATTAAATTTATGCAGGTTGTATACCAGGTCTGTTGACTTCAATTGATCTCAATTTAGAACCAAACTCATTCACACCTACTTGGGATGTAGCCCACTCAAGCCAAAGAAGGCATCCAGGGTTCTGTGCTTTCTAATGGTTATTCCAGAATCTCCAGATATAGCATTAATAGGTCAAGGGTCCATGATGTCATTGCAATCTAACCACTAAATACTAACACCCCAAACCTAACAAGCAAAGGAAGTAAAAGAAAAACAACAATACTGCAGTTTATTTTAAGGCGCATGAGAGGACGTGGAGGGGGGAAAAAACCACTCTAGGTACAACTCTAGAAGTTTGGCTTTGAACGATGTGGCTGTGGTTCAATATATGTTGAAATGAACCAACTCCTGAAATAGATGAAGTGAGGCTGACAGGAGTTATTTTAAAGCTGGGATTTGTTCTCTTTTACATATGATCACGGGATGGAAAAAAGCCATAAAAAACCAAGCCAGATAATATAATTTTATCAGGAAGGATTTGTTTTAATCCTACCACCAATGCATGCAAAGGTATGTATGTATATATCAGACACTGTTTCTCACCTTCCTATAGGGAGGACTTATATTACTGCTGAATATATGGCACAGTGATCTCTGAACCTCCCACTCAGTGAAGTAAGATGATCCTGAACAGCCAGTCAGATGCAGTTGAAGAAGAATCAACCAACCTGAGTAATTCACTGTGGGAAGAAATTGACTTGTCTTTATACCTCTAGATCAGGAGTGTCAAACTCACAATATCCCGTGACGTGTCGTGACGTATCGGTACTTTTTTTCCATTGCCGGAAATGGGGTGGGCATGGTTTCGGCATGATGTGTCCGGCCCATGGGCCAGCAGTTTGACACCCCTGCTCTAGATCTTTGACTTCAACTTTCTTGATAATAATATTAATAATTGGTACCTTGAATGCAATCCCAAATCAACTGGAGCACCACTCGAACACCATTGGCATTGACAAAATCATCATCAATCAATTGCAAAAGGTGGCTTTACTTGGAACAACTTACATCCCTAAAACAATATCTTTAACATCATCAAACAACTTCTGCTTATCCTAGGTCCTTGGGAAGGGCTTGGTAGGTAGATAAAAATGCCAAATCCAGTCTAAACATCTGGCTGTCTCTGTGACCAACCATAATAGATTTATAATAAATTCCCATTAGCTTCATTCTGAGAACCTTATAATATATTTGTTGTACGTACAGTACCCACCATGCTAATGTAAAGTATTTTCAATCATGTAAACCAAGAAAACAAACTACATTGATTCTGATATGAATTGATAGCTAGAATTTGTAAACTGTGGGCCTTGTGGACATTACTGTAAAGGTTAATCAGAGAAGTTTACAATTTTAAAAGGTCAAAATAATAGAACAGCTAAGAAAAAATACTGGAAGACAAAGCTTTTGCTGTGTTAGTCACTTGAGTTTGGCCATTATTATCACATGCAAAAGGTATAATCTTTTACTGCCTACAACATGTTACATGACTAAAACTTTAATTATCTGCCTCTCACAACATAATTTTACAGATACGACTTTTGGTCGGAATATATCCACACGTTGTTTGGCATCACCAACCACTTAACTATGAAGGTACTCCAGCACAAACATAATCAGGCCTAATTTGGGAAATGAGTTTGGAGGAGGCAAACATCTGATCACAGGATATGCTGCCCCCAAGCAAATTGCCAAAATTGTCCCACATCACTTCTCCTCTGGAGCTGGAAATGACTTAGTCATCAATGCTGTCATCCGGATTTGGCTCTTCTGTTACCGCTAAGAATATTCAAATTGTAGGCAGAAAATCAGGAGGTTCAAATATGGCTTAAGTATATCTCATCATGGATCACATGTTGTAATGAATGGCAATTACCTGCCAATCTGTTTACCTATGATTTATCTACCACATTTTAGAGACAATCAAGATAGCTCAACAAGAAATAAATAGGATAAAATTGAACATTGACTAAAAACATTTAAAGAACAAGCAAACCTTGAAATAAAGAGTTGAAGATTAAAAGATTAAAATATGAAGATTAAAATATGGCCTATTTATACAGAAGTGTTATAAACCCTTAACCCTTAAGTAGGTCCAAGCCTTTAATGTGGAGAACATAATATACCAATACAAAATGTGGCATCAAATGAATCAATGAGTTTTTTGTTAGGAAAGGGCATTATGTGTTAGCAGGTGCTTTGCTGGAGAGATGCACTTAACAATGTGACTTGAATCCTGGATCTTTTATTCATTACAACATTCAGTGAGTAATCTGTGCTTGCATGGTGTAGAAATATGGTGTTAATTCTACTCTTGACATGAAGAGCAAGCAGAGTTGTCAACACATATTCTTGCCTTTCAAACATTCCTCTGAATCTGGAATCTACCCTCAGACCAACATATTGGATTCCTGCCAGCGGGATCCTGTGCTGCTGTGTTCCCTTTGACCAAATTCATTTTTAGCCTGCTCCAACAACAGGTGCAAACAACAGAGGTATCAGTGCATGAGGCTCAGAAGGCCACCTGGACACTGAGTACAGGATGTGAATTACAATGGATTAAGGATAATTGTTCATTGACCGAAGAGAATGCAATGTTAAATGTTCTCCCTGGTGCAGTAGTAATGACCTTTACACATTTACTTTAGAATTAGAAATCAGCATAGAACAGATTATTTTAGAGGAAATAAATACAATAAAAATAAACAAAGAACCATGATATAACATCTGAGAAAAGTGCCTGTACTGTATATGGATCCATATTGAAATAAAGCCCATTAGAATTTCATCTGTAACATGCTGAACGGTACAATTTTCTACAATTGTAGAATCTTATAACATATAGAGGCCTCTTCCCTTAAATAACTGTATGTAGCTGTTGGTATAAATTGCCCAGGAAGTGTTAAATTGAAATCACCCTGCCTTTGTTTTTTTTACTTTCCTCATCCTGACTTTTAGATAAGATAAGATAAGATAAGATAAGATAAGATAAGATAAGATAAGATAAGATAAGATAAGATAAGATAAGATAAGATAAGATAAGATAAGATAAGATAAGATAAGATAAGATAAGATAAGATAGGATAGGATAGGATAGGATAGGATAGGATAAGATAAGATAAGATAAGATAACCTTTATTGACATTTTTTTACTGTGGGCACAACGGCACACATCAAAAATGAAATTTAGTTGCCCGCTCTCAAAGTGAAACACATACATATATACAACATATGTATAGATCCACACACCTACATATACATAACAAATAAATATTAAATACTGTCCATCTTGAATATATAATGGAAGGAGGAAGCTTGAGAGTTCACAAGGTTAATGCTGTATGGAATGAAACTATGGCTGAATCTGGATGTTCTGCTGCGGATACCATGAAGCCTCCTCCCAGAAGGTAACAAGGAAAACAGGTTGTGAAGAGGATGTGTAGTGTCCCAGATAATCTTACGGACCCTGCTCAAGCAGCACTTCTGTGCTATGTCCTGGATGGGAGGGAGGGAACTGCCAATGATCTTTTCGGCCATTCTCACCACTCTCTGCACCGCCTTCCTGTCTGAAGCAGTGATGCTTCCAAACCAGACTGTGATGCTGTATGACAGGATGCTCTCGATCGTCCCCCTGTAGAAAGTGGTCAGGACAGGGGAAGGAAGATGTGCTGTTCTCATGCGACGCAGAATATGCAGGCGCTGCTGTGCCCGCTTTACTAGTTTCTCACTGTTGAGCGACCAAGCCAGCCTACTCGTTAGCTGCACACCCAGGAATTTGATGCTGGTAACCATCTCCACAGGTGAATCATTGATGCACAGAGATGTGTGGCTATGCCTGCCTTTTCTGAAATCGACAATGATCTCTTTGGTTTTTCCGGTATTTAAAACTAGGCTGTTTTCCTTACACCAGTTCACCAACCCCTCAATTTTAAAATGCAAATTTCAATAATGTGAGCTCTCTTTTTAAGTATCACTGTTTCTGTTTCATGCAACGTTTTTCCCATAAATAGCTTTTTGTAGATTTTTTCTTCTGGGAAAAAATGCATACCAGCAACCATTATTATGGTAGTGTTTATTCTACTGCAGACGTCATGGTGGAAGTCTTTTTGATCTTTCCACTCTAACCATTTGCTTGAAGTGATTTAAGACTGGTTCATCTCCAATATTATGTGACAGGTGGATTTGTTTTAAGATGATCCAACGCCTGGAGACTAAAACATATGAAGAACAGCTGCAGGACTTGGGTTTGGCTACTCTAAAGAAAAGAAGAAATAGGGGTGACATGATAGCAATATTCCAGTATTTGAGAGGCTGCCACAAAGAAGAGAGGGTCAAATTATTCTCCAAAGCACCAGAGGGCAGGACAAGAAACAATGGTTGGAAACTGATCAAAGAGAGAAGCAACCTGGAATTAAGGAGACAGTTCCTAACAGTGAGGACAATTAACCAGTGGAACAACTTGCCTCCAGAAATCGTGGGTGCTCCATCAGTGGAGGTTTGTAAGAAGAGACTGGACAGTCACTAATCTAAGATGGTATAGGTTCTCCTGTTTGAGCGGGGGGCTGGACTAGAAGACCTCCCAAGTCCCTTCCTATTCTATTCTATTCTATTCTATTCTATTCTATTCTATTCTATTCTATTCTATTCTATTCTATTCTATTCTATTCTATTCTATTCTATTGTACCAATTTAAAATGATCATACTTAAGAGCAACTGTTTGCAAAGCCAGAATAAGATGACTGCAATTTTTCAAGTATGGCTTGACCTGTCTGAAGTTTTGAATATTATTGACGATCATATCCTCCATAGACCACCTTTTAGGATCAGAAGTGGGTGAGTACATCATATTACAATCATTGTTTTTCTTTCCTGAAGTGTAGATTCTACTAGATAAAGGGAAGAAGTTAAGCCAGTGACCATTTCAGAGGTTCAACACTCTTTATTCTGGGAAGGCCATCAATCATCAAAGATTAAATATGAATGCAGAGTATTACATCTAAACCCTGGGTCAAACAGATGATGAGGTACCTGTAGGCTATTAGAGTCTGGATGTGAAAAACAATTAAAGCTAAATCCTAGAAGGGAAAGTGGCATTTGGTGAGCAAGCCATGGAATTTTAGGGATATTCCATCTTTAGTCTGGGATGAGGATATGCATACAATGCCAAGCTGATACATGGGAGAGGGTTGTGTATGTCATGACTCTCAGCTCCTGCTTGAAGCACTTGGCAGCTTTGGCAAAGAGGGCCTTTGCACAGTTCCATCTAGTATGGTAGTTTTGACCTTTCCTGAATGGGACACCTTTCTTTATTCACTCATCTCTTAGTGATTTCTCCTTTGAAGTATTTCAATGAACTCTATATGGGGCTGAAGACCATAGGGAAGCTATGGCTAGTCTAGGATGCAGTAGCTTAAGTAGTAATGATTTGACCATGTGACACCACTACTATCAAGACAATCACATTCTCTCAATTATTTCCACCTGTGATAAGATCACATAGAGAAGGGGTTCTCCTCAAGTCCTTTAACTCAGGGATTGCCATCACTGGGGGCAGATGATATCAGAGCTTTTCAATTGCTGCTCCCTTTCCTTGGGGCATCATTCCCTCAGTAGATGACTCTTATTCTACTGAAAACAAAAACACTCTCCCAACCCTGATACCAAAATCTGACTAAGTCCACATGGCTGCCCCATTATATCAAGCTTGGCTTTACTATTAATAGCAAAGCCACACTGGGGCATCTCTGCCAATCATTTTTATAAAACTTTTACATAGCACTTTGATGTCTGCGTGACTCAGCACAAGGTGTTTAAAAGGTGAGAAGTTTATCTTTGCTTACACCTGTTGCTTTGAATGCCTGCTAAAATCTTTCCTGCTTACTGGGTGCAGCCCGTGAAGAATTATAGCACAAAGTTAAATGTTTAATATATTTGTCTCCTTTTGTTATATGGCACAATTATTCAGCTTAACCTTGTTCAAAGACCAGCTATTGGACAGAGATTTTTCCTTATGCCAAGCTGTCACAGTAAATCAATTGTACTATGAAATATTTAATGACTGTCATAAACACTGCTTCCATAAAAAATAAACATGAATAATTGTGATAAAAAAGGGAATGATTGTTCAGCTATTCCAAGCTTCTTGTAAGGGTTCGTCCCAACATGTTTGTTTCCTTTGGAGCCCTCAGACATCTTTGAATTGACATGCAATGCCCCCAAAATTTCTAATTCAAGAACCTTCTGCCCATTTAGGAATTTACAAGTTTCTTTATTTAGGCTGAAGCAAAATCCTCTGTAGAAAATTCCTAATTCCATATTTCAGTAACACTTTTATTACAAGATGGCAAGCGATATACAATGGGTTACAAATGACATAGCTCTTGACTTTTTATTGTATTTTTTTAAATTTTTTAAACTATAATCAAAATGAAATGATCTGTAAGTTTGTGTTTATGCTTAACATTCTTTTTAAAAAGGAAGGAAAATGGAAAAAAAAAACAATTCCCTCCCCGGGTGTGAAAATCCTAACTCTATTCATTTACAAGGACAATAATATAATATGATTCCATTTACTAAGAGACTCAATTGTAACATAATTGAATAAATAGCTAAATAACATGATCTTTAGCTACCAAAAGAAAAACCAAATTTTTTGCTTGTTTTTTAAGATCAACCCATTATGCCCCAATGCAGAAAATCAGCCTCCCTCTAAAACCATGGAGACAACGTTTCTCAAAATCGAGATTGGAGTTGGTTATAAAATGAGCAGATACAGTATATAAATATTTTAAGTAAATTAATTAAAACAAAAAAGTTCCATTTTTTTTAATATGAAGGTATCAGTTGCGGCAGATGATAGCAGCCAGCCCAATATCTTTTCTTTCTTTCTTTCTTTCTTTCTTTCTTTCTTTCTTTCTTTCTTTCTTTCTTTCTTTCTTTCTTTCTTTCTTTCTTTCTTTCTTTCTTTCTTTCTTTCTAATATGTCCTGAAATATTGGGTGGGGAAAATGACATTTGCCATAAAATAAATTCATATTATATTTCTCAATAATAGTGTTTTTAAAATCAAATAATTGTGTTGTAACTATTTCTATGTAAAATTACATGGATTTGCAAAAATAACAATCCTTATAACACAATGGATGTTATTTTTACATTTTGATTTGGATCATTGTCTCAAAAAGTGAACATCTTGGAATTTCACTTAAACACTGTGAAGCATGTCTAAATAACCATGTTTTCCACAAGGAAATTGCCTCCCACTTAACTGCAGGACCACGCCTTTTCCAAACACATTGTGGCGAGCCATGACGGCCAAATGCAACCAGACCAGTTTGAAAATTCACCCATCCCATGATGGTTTCCTTATCAGTACAGCATGTCTAATTTGAGGTCCTAATAAATATCCCTGATATATCCAGGAATAGAATTATGATTACATGCCAAGTGCAAGAACAATAGCAAAGCTTTCACTCTGAGAAACTTTACTGGGTATCTTCAAGTACATCAATCTTAGGTATAATTCTACAGATCCACTATTTTTTCTGCTGCTACTGACATTGTAACAGTTAATATACAGTATTGTAGCTTCATTCTCTTGCATGGAAAAGGCTGGTTGTGGGTTGAGTGGTATAATGGAATCTCTGACAGTGTTAACGAATAGGTTGCCAATGTGTGTTTTTTTATCTCATTAAGTTCTGTGCCTAACACTGAAATAGTAATACTGCTTTGAGCTTCATTCACTTTCTCAGCTCTCAGTTTCTTTAATCTGCTCAGTCACAAATCTTCGTTCTTATTTCCCTCTTGTACTAATGAAATGTTACACTTCTATCCTGAAGCTGCCAACAAAACTGGAAGGGAAATCCACTCAATTCTCAGCATTTCAAATCTTCCTTCACATTCTGGATCAAACCTGACCTTGCAGATTGGGTCAGGGTTAAGTCTTAAAAAGGCTTGAAAATGAATGAATGGGTACCAGGCCAAGAATAAGGGAAGACAAAATTATGAATACAACTTTTTTCATATTGGATTTATTGCAGTGAAAATCTTGAGGTTATCCAGCTGATATCCAGCTGAAACTCTGAAGAGTTCATAATCTCTGCCATTTTCATACCACCCCACCAACAGCAAGTTTCCCCCGTTAAATTGTGAACATTTTTTTGTAATGAGTTCCAAACTTCTGGAACTTCTGAAACTGGAGGGCCTACAGTTCTGATGTACTTCTAAAATGTTATTGAACTCCAATTTGCAAATATGTAATCTTATACACAATTGTTGTATCATGTGCTTAGCAATTTTAGTTGATGAAAGAATTATGAGTATTTCCTCACTAACAACCAATCAGCTTCACAAAGTATGATGCAAGATCTTTTTTTTTTTAATTAATAGATTCTTGAATAGCTTAACTTTCCATTTCTGACCGAGGGAGTTTCCTGCACATTTTTGCGTGCTGGCAGTTTGTCAGAACAGTTAGGCATTAATTTGTGTGGTTTGATAATTACTATACATTCACTAGAGATTAGAAAGAACACACATTTATGGCATAGCTGTGGAATGTAAAATGCTCAAAGGAAAGTTCTTCCAGTCAACACCGGCAGAAGATCATGTGAATCCCATGTGTGAGCCAGCAGAGGATTTCAGATTAGATTTGAGGAAAGCCAAGTTGTTCCAGTAGCTCACCTGCCATGGGCAACACATTAATTGCCTTCTTTCTCCATATGAGGCTCAGGCAACAGTCTGCAGAAAGACCTTTTATGCAAAGGAGTATACAGGATCCAATCTGGGTCAGTGACCGGAACCAGAGGTTTAGTCTTCTGAGCTTTCGGATTTGTACAAGAGCCCAGGTCCTAAGGATGGGCTCCACCATGAGTCTGAAAGCTCAGAAGACTACGCGTCTGGTCCCGGTGACCAAGCCAGATTGGATCCTGCAACATTATCTTGGGACACGTATATTTGTTTTCATTCTCAAAGGAGTATACCCAAATAGTAAGAGATTTATTCTTCTTCAGTAGCAATAGCCCTACCACCCCAAACACAAGTGCCTCCTCTTAATGTCTCTAATATCATTTGCTTAACCAAGGATGTATTTTCAAGGAATCCATGCTTAGTAGGGGAAACCATAAACCCCAATACATTCTAATTTTCTCTGATATTATCAGTGATGTCATCTGTCAAAGGAAAGCAAGGTGAAGAAAAATTAGAACTCATTGGAAGTTTTTAATCCAGGGCATTCAGGATGAGATAATAGACATAAATCTTAATCTTCAAGAAAATAGACTAGTGGGTATGGTAACATTACATAGTAATACTGATAACAATTGGTAGTAGCATTATTTTAATATTAATTCCTAAAACACTGAATAATACGGAAAACACTCTAGAAAATCCCCCCCAAAAGCAAATTTAAAAAAAGAATTATTTAAAAGAACAATAATAAATTTTTTAGGTAAACATTAATATCAAACGTTCCTCTTAAAGGTACTGCAGACATAAATGCAGTTCTTATGGGGAAGCAAAGTGAATCCCCTGCTCCTCAGTTGATACTATGGCCAGTTGCTCTTATATTGCAAAACTGCTTTACCTCTACCAGGCATGAACTCTACTGGAAAAGCAGTGAATAGCAGTGAGGACTTCCATTTGTTTCTCACCCTAGCAAGTTCTCTCCAACCCATCAGTCTCAGAGACTGTAATTCAACCAGCATTAGTTTCTACTTGCATTCCAACCCATAAAAATGGATTCTTATTGGCATTCCTGAATTTGCCCACATAACACCACTATTGTAAGAGGCACATTGCTTGCCAGTTAGCTTCCAGGTGCAGTTCTGGCTGTTTGGTTGTCACCCTTAATTTTCTTCTTCCTGATGACTTTTCTAGATTGATTATGTCTCTTCAGTAAGTGCTGGGCCAGAGGCTTGTTATGGCTCCTCTATCAACAGTTAACCCTTCTCAGTAATGCCTTCTGTCTGTGAGCAGCTTGCCCCGATACCCTTTTGCTCCCTTCCTGTTGGGCTTCCAAGGACCTGTGGCTTTTTGGAGGCTCTGCATGGCTTTTCAGGAAATTGTGGGCAATTAATCCACATTGGGGGGGGGGGCAATGTGGATTAATGTATCCCCACTAGATGGCACTGATAGTGGATGTTGGTATTATACTGTAATATTTATTCTTTTTAAACTCTTCTTGCTGTAGTTCACCCCCCTCACCACACTGAGGAATGCAGTGGAATTTTGAGGGTTCTTGCTGCCATACAAACATAGAAATTTCACGTGTGTGTGTGTGTGTGTGTGATGTCATATCTACATGCCCTGTTAGATGTTTACAAACTTCAAAGAATTATAATAGAAACAAAAATGGCCCAAACAGATCTGATCAGTTCTGGGTACATAACCTGGATTCATAAGTGTTAAAAGATGCTAAGGCTGGCTGGCTGGCTGGCTGGCTGGCTGGCTGGCTGGCTGGCTGGCTGGCTGGCTGGCTGCAAGGATCCTGAATCTCAGCTTGGGACAGATGTAGAAATTCTCTAAAACAGTAGGAGCTTTACTGATAAGTAATATGTTACACTCACATTTAAATGAAAAAACAATATTTTCAAAGAACATTTAAACTTGTTGAACATAAATATACATGGTGCTGTAGTGGCATGCTTAGATATGCTGTTTTTTTCCTTGGCCTTTACTATGGATGAAAGAGTGTGGACTGTACCTTACAGGATCTATCCACCAAAGTGTAGGAAATCTGTTGCAGTTTCATATACAGCATGTGCTAGAAGAGTACTATCAGGTAATGCTAAAGTCCTACAGCTTAGAAGTATACCTAGCTGTGAGCCCTTCAGAACATCAAGTAGCTAGCTGGATCCAGGAATTCACCCAGATTATTAATGTGATTTGATTGGGGCAGTGTGACCCTGTCCAGTACAAACAGATTCATGACCTCAAGACATAATAGTTCTTCATCCATCAATATTTTGTGTTACTTGTATAATACCTGTTTGTTCTTCCTTATGCTACACCAAGAGAAGCCAAACACTGATCCAAGGAAATCAGCTCCTGATCCAAATTAAAAGAAACGTAGCATTGATAGTCATCTCTGTCTGAACTGTTTATCGTTACAAGTGCCTGTGTGAATCTCGGTGTGCAGAGTCTCTCTGTATGCAACACCTTGCCCTATGAGGCCCTTTGGCTTTGTTCAAGCATATTGCGAAACTGATTTTGTTTCAACAGAATTTTACCTTGCCAAAAGGATGACAGTTTGAAACACCGATGGTGGTCTTGTCTGTCTCCACATGTTTGTGTGTATATTACTGTGTTGTGATTTTAAATTGTAAGCCACTTTGAGTAATGCCATAGCATTACTCAGAAGGGAAGGATGGTGGTTTTTTACATAAATAATTGAGCATGACTAAAGGATTGCTTCAAAATAACTGTAAGATAGTTGATATTAGTATCGCCATGGAGCTCAGCTTCAGTCCTGGCCACCTTCAGGTTGCAGGTAATTTCCTGTATCGTTTAGATGTGTATTCAAGAATGTGTATTACTGTATATACTCTTCTTGGATATGCATCTGAAGGATAAATAGTAAATAAAATTATAATGCAAAACCTACCCTCATATAGTTCAAGATATTTAAATAAGATTCTTAGTTAACTGAAAAAAGGTGAACTATTTTAAAACTGACTAAAATATGGTTGTTCATCTAACTCTAGCTTGTGTTAGCAGTGAATGTGAAGCCATAAACTTTAAGGTCAGCTTGGCATATCTATCATTACATTACTTGCAAGATCCTGACAAGCAACCTTATCTTACAATGCGGTGCCCTGTTCCTTCGGAAGGAAAAGAAAAACGGGTAAGGAAATGTTTGACTTGTTCCACAGGTTCATGAGGCGGAAAATATCTCAGAGCCAAGTACCTCTGAAAAAATGTTTAAATAATTTTGTTGTGCTAAACTAATTCACGCAAAGGAATACCTACAATAGTACAATGCACATAATGTAACTTCAAAGTAATAGCAGCAATAATCAAGAAGAAGAAATAAAAGAAGGACAGGAAAATTATGTTACAGACATAAATAAATGAATGAATGAAACCAAAAGCCTTATTTCTCAAAAGTGTTCATCCAAGCTATTTGGGGAAGAAAAGAAATTGTATTTCAAATGTTCCCAAACAGCACATATCAATGATTTATTGCTGCAACTCAGGTGTAGATTTGTCCTTCTAATGTTGTATGTATGACAGTTTGTTTAACTAATCCCCAAACCTAAAAATACTTGAAATCCTGGTAGATTGCAAATATTAGAAATATAACCAATTAGAACATGTGCATTTTTAACACACAGTGATTGATCCCAAGTTATATTAATAACTCTATCATTGTCCACTAAAAATGCGGCAACAGGAAAAAAAAACCCTGTAAATCAAGGTTACCCTTTTAGAGCTGAATCTCTAATATTAATTGTTCTACTGTGATTATTTTGGTCTTCTTTATATTTAATTTTAATACAATTTTTTTACTGTTGATCTTAGAGCTTGCAGACCTTTTACATTTTCAGCTACATCCCCATCTTCTTCCAATCCAGTTTCCCTTAACATCTTTGTTAATTTGTTAACAAATTGGGCACATATCCCTGATCTAAGGCTTTTCTGTTTGGAAATGCATATTGTGTAGCTTTCTCAGCTAGTGGGTGAGCTCATGTTCAGGCTTTTTTTTTTTTTTTTTTTGGAAAACACTCTATAGTTTCATGGCTTTCCAAAAGAATTTGAAATATGATTCTAAGCAGTAGGATATTCCCCTTCTTGCTTCTTTTGACAGGCAGTGACCTGCAACTTAGTTGCCATAAGCTTCCATAAGGCAAATTGCTATTTATTTAATGTTCTTACAGAAAGCAAGAAGATAGATTTGGGCAGAGATTTTTGAAGATTATGATAATCTCTCAGGTTGCTCTGCAGTGCAGTTTCCTACACCAGTGGCACGTAGACCACCATTATGAACAAATTTTAACTTAGTGATAAAGCAAACTACAAATTAGATTGCCTGGTTTATTATGTGCTGACTTGTTTCACATTGGGTGGCTTTGGTCCTGAACGGCTGTTTGTAATTTATAATAGTTAAATAAACAAAGTACTAATTATCTACATGAAAGAAAACTAATAAAATGTTTAACCATATCAAAGAAATAAAATGGTAATGTACTGTAAATCTTTTTGTAATACGGTATTTATGGTTACAGTATTTGATGTTGCTAAATCTTGCAATGATTTGTAACAAATGCTTTCCCCACCCCTTCTCCTTCTGACTACCCAAAGTTTCTTGCAGATTCTAGGGGGGCGGGGAAACAGAGTTTAATGTCTGCTGAATCGAACATAGAAATTTAAGTTGATTCTTGGACTTCAGCTCTATCTCCCATTCATAGTTCATCTGAGAGATTCCTGGTTATGCTGCTTGGTTTTCATGACCTCCTGTTTGTCTCACCTTTGATCACAGCCTCTGTTTACTCTTCATCTGTTCAGTCAAGAGTTGTGCTTGTAAGAATTTGCTGAGGGGGTAAAGGTAAACTCCTGCTCAGAGATCAGAGCCATTTAGAAGAGAATGTAATAGTCTAGTGCAGTGCTTCTGTGCAGTTCCTTCCAATGATGGGGCCTAAGAGCTGGCCAGATCAAACCCAGAGTGAAATTTCCCTGCCAAATAGGGGACTTTAGCCCCAGTGGCTTTGCGGACCCAAGCAAGGAAGTTGTTTCCTGCTTTCTACGTTCAAAGAAGCTACTGCCCTTTAAAAGTCAAGATTCCCTCCTGTTGCACTGCAGAGGGAATCTCAGTCATCTCACCTGGCAGAAAAAACAAGGTGATTTTGCTCTGCCTGGAGGGCAGATGATGGAGGTTGGATAACCACAAGGGAATTCCTCTGTGTCTATGGTTAGGTGAATATGAATATAGGCAGAGAATACAGAGGCATAAGAGAATTCAGGAAATATTTCCCTGAGGACTGTCATATCTGAGATGTGGGGAAGGCAGATGATCTGCAGAAGTATCTCTTGCTTTCTTGTTGACTTTTTTTTTTCTTGGTGCTTTTGCAGCAGTGGAATAAATTCTTAATCACCAGAAGAAAAATAAAGGATTGCAAAGGCTGAGGCATTCAGCTGCAAAGAGAATATGGAACTGGAGCACCAATGTTGGAAGACTCTTCAGATTCAAATTGCTGAATAATTCAAGAACGTATCATTTTGCTACTGTTGCCCGTTTGAAAATCAAGAATACTGACTGAAAAATAACACATATTAGTGGCATTGTATCACTAACCATGCAAGCAAAACCATGGAACTTCTTGTGTGAGAATGTGCAAAATATTCCAAATGTTTTAAATTCAAAACAACATTTGCTATTTCTGATTTTCTTCTCAGCTCTGACAAAGGAAGACCATTTCCAGTGATATTGTGTGGACAATTGTAAGAATCTCAAATCCTGTGATTGGCTTTGCTTTATAAGTTGTGGTAAGCTCAGTTTTTCAAGCACAATCAGTGAAGTAGCAGCAATAGTTTTGTTCCCTTCTGCAGTTGAACAAGACTAGATGAACGAAGGAAAATGTTGAGGTGAAAAAAACAGCAGATGTTTAAGCCAGTTCCTCTTCATCCCCCAGTTTATTAGCTCACCTACAAGTCTATGGAGATTTTCAGTCATTGAAGACATGGCTGTCCCAAAGGTACTTTTTCAAAAGGCAACTGGACTTTCTTTGTTTTTCCTTGAAGATGTTTGGCTTCTCATCCAAAAAGCTTCTTCAGTTTTGACCGATCAGAACTGAAGAAGCTTCTTGGATGAGAAGACAAACATTTTCAAGGAAAAACAAAGTCGAGTTGCCTTTTGAAAAAGCACCTTTGGGACAGCTCATCTTCATCTGCATAGAGATGGAACTTATGAAGTCTGAAGGCAGGAATGATGCTTAAGGTGGAGCCTTCAGCTCCAAAGCTTAACCCCCTTATATTATGTAGTCTCCTAAGAAAATAGAAAAATCAGTCTAGTCCTTTGGCTCGGTTAATTCTACCATTTTTTTTCTCTGAAATAAGTTACATTATGGCCAAAAGTTTTACAAGATTTGGAAATATAAGTAATTTCAGACGCTGCTGCTCTGTTGAAATAATTGGCATGCTTCCAATCACCACTATTCCTCCTGGACAACCAGGGAAAATACTCTGCTTATCTTCCATTTCACTTTCCAGGATTCCTGGTTTGCTATTATATGCAAATTAGAAGTGATACTTTAATCTCTGCTGCTCTTTGTCCTAAAGGAAAATTACCTACCTTGGAATGTTTAAGTGGCTTGCTTAACAAACTTCTGTTTTAAACCACAGTTTCTACTTTAACAGCAAACCAAGAACCAGAGCAAGTGAAATTAAATTTTGCAAGAGCCCTCTCCTAGCCACATAGGACAGAAAAAGGGATGGGTGAACACCTGTGTGGAGTATTTTGCTCAAGCTTTGCAGAGGCGAATTCAAAATACTCCAAAATACAAATGAGTCTAAATGCAAATAAAGCCAATGAATGAACTCCAGGTCCACAGTCTTATTAGATAGATTATCTATCTATCTATCTATCTATCTATCTATCTATCTATCTATCTATCTATCTATCTATCTATCTATCTATCTATCTATCTATCTATCTATCTATCTATCTATCTATCTATCTATCTATCTATCTAGATAGATAGATAGATAGATAGATAGATAGATAGATAGATAGATATATAGATAGATAGATAGATAGATAGATAGATAGATAGATAGATAGATAGATAGATAGATAGATGATGATGGATGGATAGATAGATAGATAGATAGATAGATAGATAGATAGATAGATAGATAGATAGATAGATAGATAGATAGATAGATAGATAGATAGATAGATAGATAGATAGATTAGACAGACAGACAGACGACAGACAAAATCTAGATAAACTTGGATTTCTTGATTGAAATGAAGGATCAACTTTGCAATTACACAGGATTTTAGTGTGTGTGTGTGTCTGTGTGTGTCTGTGTGTATGTGTATGTATATGTATAACTGAAATGCTGTGTAATTGCAAAGCTGATCCTTCATTTCCATGAAGGAATCCAAATTTATCTAGAGTTCCTATGTCTATCTATAGTATCTATCTACAGTAACTGGCTGTCTGTCTGTCTGTCTGTCTGTCTGTCTGTCTGTCTAATCTATCTATCCACTTCAATCTAGCTGGCTGTAACATATTTTATATAACAAAATATGGACATTCATGCAATTAATTTTCCCAATTGATACACAGAATTCAGTTTCATTGGCATCTCTCGTTTCAAATCACTGGACAGTGGTAAGTTATCAATTCCTCATTTTCAAGAGCTGCCATTTGCTATAGGAGCAAAAGCATGTGGATGTTACACTTTTGTATAAGCATTCCAGAGCCATATATTTATTGAATTCATTCTAAATTCCATTCTTCCTTAAGGATTATCATAAGAAATATAATAATATTTTCTCTTCTTTCCAATCTTTTTTTATCTTCACCATGACCCTGAAATGTAAGTTGGGCTGAGAAAGGTTCTCCTGCTGGAGCAGGGGGCTGGACTAGAAGACCTCCAAGGTCCCTTCCAGCTCTATTCTATTCTATTCTATATTCAAAGAATGACTTGATCCATTGAGATCAAACCCATTGGGATTCACGGCCGCTCAGGGATTTGAACTAAATATATCCTTGATCCAGATCAGGCATTTTAACTGGTACATTACCCTGCAAGCGAACAGTCAGTTCATGATTAAGTTTTTAATGTATTTGCAGACAGTATGGAATCAATCTAGTAGCACCCATAGATAGCACAAAACTCATATTTGGCCCATTTTTATAATTTATTTTCTGGGGTTGTTTTGAAGAGAAATGAAGAGATGAATTAAGAGAATTAATACATTTATTTTCTACTTTGGGGAATGTTTTTAAAATATGCCTCCAAATTGCCACTAAACGTTTGTGCTAAACTTTGGAACTTTGATCTGGGAATCTCTGCAAAAAAAAAAAAAAAACAAGACTGGGGACTACAAGAATGTGGAAATAAACATAGAAAAACAAATCCAAAAAAGGGAACAAACACCAAGGTGCTAACTGGAGCTCCTGTATTAAAAAAATAGGAAAAAATGTGATAGTATAGCTTCAAATGATTGAACTATTGTACGCAGATGATGTTATAAACTACAATAGCAGACCTATGATAATTAGCGTAAGGAAAACTGACACAAAGTGTTTTAAAAATTCCCTCCTACTGTCCTTGGTGTAGTCACAGAAAGTACCTCATGGTTCATCTGGTTTTCCCCAAATGCCTTACCCTTCAGCTAGCCATTCAGTTTCCTCAGATCTCACTCACTTAACTTTTCAACCAAGGAGTCACATTTAAGAGAGTGAGAGAAGAGGGAAAGAAACATGGCCAATTTCATTAACTCCCACAACTCTTAATGATAGAGCTATAATCCTAAAGAATCTATGGCATTTGCAATAAATGAAGATAAGTGAGGTTTTCTAGTGATTTCCAAATACTCTAGCAGTTCTTTGAACTCTTCTGACCTGCTGGGCCATCTGGATTTCTTGCTACTTAACTATTGCAGTTGGATGACCCTCATTTTAATTGGCTCTCTTTTTCTTTTCTTTTCTTTTCTTTTTTTTTTTAGTGGACCTTACCCTCTTAATTCAAAACATATTAATCATAGACAGAACATTGCATAATGGATATTAATTTCAAATCTGACGCCTTACCATTTAGCCTTTCGCTTGTACTGTTGTTCTAGTAAACGTATATCTAACTGTATTAGACACCAAATGACAGCAAATAGAAAAACAGAATTGGTTCCAACAGGATTGACTAGGTTGGCAGTGTTCCTTTATTATACAATGCCAATTTCCTTCATATTAACCATGAAATAATATTTGGGGTTTTCAGCCTAGGAATGCCTACATTGTAGATATATACTGATTTGCGACACAATTTAATTCTCACAATTCCACAGCCAAGATAAATCTTGGGAGTTCTTATATTGTTATGACAATCAGGCTTCTCCAAAGTCATAGTTGTGGTAATAGCTGCAGAAGACATTAACAGTACTAATGCTATTTTAAAAAATTGTTCCCAAATTTCTTTGAGGAAGTTACTGAAAGCAAAATTAATTTGAAACTTATTTCAAGAAGCTTCACATGTAGAAGAAAATATCTGGAGAAACTTTAAATTTAACCAAAGTTTACCAATTCCCCCCCCTCTCCCTCCCCCGCCCACAGAAAGTTTGATAAAATGTATTTCATTAATCAGGCATAAAACTCACCCAATCAAGCTGCAGAAACAAAAAATCTTTTTCATCAGCCAAAAAGGTTTAGCTTGGAATCTAAACAAAAATAATGAAGATGTCTCCTGAATCAGTCTAAGGTCATGTCAGAATGAAGGCGCCACCACTGAAAAGACCCGTTCTAAATAGAGTAAGGCATGCTTCATATTCTCAAAATAAGCTGTAAATTCCCTTGACCTTGTTGTGTTTTACCTCCAATAACCTGCTATCCACTCCTTTCTTTTGAATTCAGCTCTTATTTTAAACATGCATAAGGTGACATGTAGAAACCTTTTTAGAAAACACTCATAAAAAAGAAGAAAATGCAAAGAAAGACCCAATGGAGAGCCGAAAATTACAGTGTCTGGGTCAGTATTTACAATAATTATAATTATTATAAAGTACAATAGAGTATAGTAACCCATAATTCTCATGGTACTTTCTGACTTTTAGTTCTATCTTTAGAAAGCACACACAAGAACAAGAGGCATAAAAAAATATTATGGAATCACTTTACTCCATGTGCCAGGGTTAATGGGAGTACCAGGGAAAGAGAACAGTTTATGTCTAAAGTGAGAAAATGAGGCCCAGTGCAGTCTTAAGGATGCAGAACAGATAGGTCTTGGAGTTGGTTATCTGAATTCAGGCCACAGACTTTCTCACAGTGCTGGAACATTTGCCTGCATTTAGTCTCATTTGAGAATTGTCTGATAAAGCCTTATGCTGTTTCCTCAACAAAATGATCACAGGCATGAAAAAAAAATGGTAAATCTTTATTATTATTATTATTATTATTATTATTATTATTATTATTATTATTATTATTATTATTATTATTAGTCCAATAGCTTAACACCAACCAGAATTTATCTGAAGGAGCAGTGCATAGGCCATTTTTCAGAGATCAGTGCATTTACTTCCAAGCTACTTGCTGAATCAATAGGTAAAAAGGTCCCTGCGGATTTTACTCCGCTAGTCATTGCCGTCTATGGGGGGGAATGCTTATCTGTGTTTCAAGGCCACTGAGCTAGCGCTGTTCAAAGAGATTTCCACGGTCATATGGCCAGTGTGACATCACAGAGTGCTGCTACTTTCCCACTGAAGTGGTACCTATTTATCTACTCACATTTGCATGCTTTCAAACTGGTAGGTTGGCAAAAACTGGGGCAGGAACGAGAGCTCACCCCGTTGCTCAGTGCTCAGGTCTTGAACCTGGGCTGTTGGCTTTCCAGCCAACAAATCCAGCATCTTAACCACTGAGCCACCGTGCTGCCTGTTGAATCATCAGGAGACATGTTTTATTATTTTTATTATTTCTGCAACGTCCCATTCGCTCTGACTCCACCAATCTTTGGATTTTAGTTTTTGTCATGTGATTTTATGGTTCATATAATTGTTGTGAGCTGCCCAGAATGATTTTAAGATGGGTGGCCATACAAATCTTTTAAATAAATAAATCCCATTATCTTTTCAGCTTTTCATCTGTTTATCCCATTATTGTTCTGAGGTAACTTGAAATGTTTTTTTTAAAAAAACCTTTTTCTGCATTGCTGCTATACACTTTTTCGGTGTGGGCAAGTGATCTGATGCTTTTACTATTGAATAGTGGTTGCTGCCTAAATTATGTACCTGATTTATTGACTTTTTGTTCTTGACTATCCTCTTACAGTTGTTAATTGTAGTTGTAATTGTTAGTTGTAATCTGTCTCACATGTAACCTATTTTGCCCTCCTTTCCTTATCCCCCCACATCATCTGAGATTAAATCCTATATCAGTCTAGTCACTCTGGGCATCTGATACATGAGCTGTAATTCACAAAAGCTAATGTCTCCTAATACAAATTTTAGTGCAAAACGGTGCTGCCAGAATCCTGATTTTTTACCATCCTCTTAGACTTTACCATTTCCTGACCACCTTCCACAACCTCAGGTTCAGACATTATCACCCAGTTACAGATTTCTCTGCTGAATGGTTCTATCTTGGCAGGGGGCAATAATTTGTTTTTTCATGTTGTAAGAAAGTTATTCAAAAGGTGCCCTGGCCAGAAGTGATCTGTGTCTATTGTACCACAGAGTAAAGAGGGCTCTCATAATGTACGGCTGCATATTAGGAAGCTTTCAGCACCCATAATCCCCGGCCAGTGTTCTGTGTCTTAATATGGTTTTGAGAGGAAGCAAGCTTCTTCTAACCCTGTTTCCTACATTAAGGAATGCCCTGGGCTTGAACTCTATTCATGAGTTTCGGGAAAATTAAATGGCAGAGCCAGTACAGTATCATATATTAAAAAGAGAAAAATGTCCCTCCCATTCTGCATTTCAGGGAAAGTGAAAAGGAGTGTGTGTGGGGGGGGGGTTCTACTTCTACTTCTGTTCCTAGTTTGTCATGAAACTTTTGTCATGTAGAATTTCTTCATGGCAAGAGAAGATTTAACATGCTATTGATAGATGGGAGCAGGAAGTGGAATACAACTGCTCCCAGTTTAAACAGTAATGGAAGAATATTGCCCTGGATTCCAGTGCACCCTCATATAGTGCCTAATAAAACAGATATAATTTTCTCATTTACTTGAACTTCAGGTTTTAGACACACAAATGTCAATTGTATTGAAAGGGTTAGAATATGATAAGCAATGGGCACAATCTATTCCACATGTCACCATTTAGAAAAAAGGAAGACAAACTTATTTGCAAAGTCAAAACTAGTTTTAAATAGTATTTCATGCCACTTGATATTAACATAAGAACTTGTTGAACTATTTCTGCATTATCCAGTTGGCTTCTCCCCTCCAATGCATGACAATAGAAAAATAAGCACGGGCTACAGTTTTTCCTTTGTATTTACTAAATGTGAAAGCTGAAGCATCAGTTATTTAAAACAGTACATTGAGAAAGGGTGCATAACAGACTAATTATGTCCCTATTATTTACAGTATTATGTAAATGATATACAGGCATGCAGGTACTCCTAAACTTATGGCCACAATTGAGCCCCAAATTTATGTTGCTAAGTGAGAAATTTGTTAAGTGAGTTTCCCCATTTTGTGACTTTTCTCGCCCCATTTGTTAAGTGAATCACTGCAGTTTTTAAACTAGTAACACGGTTGTTAAGTGAATCTGGTTTCCCCATTGACTTTGCTTGTCAGAAAGATGCAAAAAGAGATCACATGACTCCAGGACATTGCAACCGTCATAAATGTGAGTCGGTTGTCAAGCATCTGAATGTAAATCATGTGACCATGGATATGCTGCAACGGTCATAAGTGTGAAAAATGGTCATAAGTCACTTTTTTCAGTGGTGTCGTAACTTCAAACAGTCGCTAAATAAACTGTTGTAAGTCGAGGACTACCTGTACTTTACAGTTCGGTGGGTGCTCATGCTTGTAAATGGGATAAGTCACTGTAAATGTACATGAAATTGTCAGAAAAAGGTTTGCTACCTCACATTGCATCAGCAAATTTAGGGAGGCCTGCTATAACTAATCTAATATTAAATCACGAATTGTGAATTAAGTAATTGCATTATTTGAATCTGCATTTGCTTCCTGATGGCTTCCACCACAGTCTAAGAACAGAGAAATTAATTGTTGCTTTGTTTTGGAGACTAGTGATCACAGGAAATCACAGTCACACCAAGAAAACAAAAACTAAGGATACATTTCTTCTCTTAGCCTTTAAATATATAGTAGCAGAGTTATCCTGGGTAGAAATCTAATTACCTGTTCTGACATATGTTACCACCTGTTTTGACAGAACCAATAAAGTTTCATTTTTCATTTTTTCCACCCTATTGTGTAAATTGTGGTTTACAGATAGCCCTCAACTGGTTGCTTAGCAACCACTTGAACTTATGACAGACCATCCAAAAGGTACTTAAAACCATTTCCAGAGTTATGATAGCCAGCCAGCCCCTCATGGTCACATGACTGCATTTCAGGCACTTGGCAACTGATCTGCATTTACAGCCATTTGTAGCATCCATTGCATATGTGACCGCTATTTACAACCCTATTTTTTTGTTGAAAACCAGCACTTACTTTCAGTCTTCAGCAAAAATGGCCTGTAGCAAACTATGAGTTTGCTTAACAACTGCAATGTTTGTTTAACGATCGCCACAAAAAAGGTTGTAAAAATGGACCCAATCATGTGGTAACCCACTTTAGAACCATCACGACTTATGACCAAAATGGGCAGGCTCCATTATGGTCATAAGTTAAGGACTATCGATATTTATTGCTCTCAATCTACTTGGAAGACTTTGTCTGAAAAGGAAAACAGAGGAAAATGGAGTTTTGCCCAATTTCTCATTCTCTGGGTTTATGTTGCTAATTCAGAAATGCTACTAGCATCTGACAGGCAGCCTATGGCCTGCAGCCAAATTTCCTATACTCTTTGACATTCCAGCTTCATCCCTGCTTTAGCACTTTTAAAGCACTGATCTGCATTTTCACCAGCAGTTCCTTTTCCATTCCAGCAGGGAGAGCAACATTCTCAAAACAAATCAGTAAAGATCAATAGCTCTGGCCCTTTCTTAGGGACAGTGAGGCTCCCATGAGACATTCTGGAAATAGGTTAGCTTTCCCAATGCATTTGGGCAACTCTGATATCCCTGTTTGTGTGACAAACGAATAGATGAAGAGACTTGTGGGATAAAATCACAGCATCCAAAATCCCATTTCTCTTAAATAGATAGTCAGGGATTTCTAGGAAAATCACAGGTATGATATGAGGGCTATAACCCTCCACTGAATAATGGCGTTCAGCCATTCCACTTCCATATCACAGATAATAGCTATGAAAATTTTAAGAAGAGACTGGACAGCCATTTGTCTGAAATGGTATAGGGTTTCCTGCCTGAGCAGGGGGTTGGACTAGATGACCTCCAAGGTCCCTTCCAACATTAGTAGTATTAGTAGTATTAGTAGTATTAGTAGTATTAGTTTTATTATGGATCATCGCACAGTCAGCCAGATGTTTAGACTGGATTTGGCATTTTGTCTACCTATCGAGTCCTTACCAAGGACCTGGGATAAGCAGATGTGGATGTTTGATGTTATTACAGATATCGTCGCAGGATGGAAGCAGTTCCTAGTAAGGCCGCCTTTTGCAATTAACTAATGGCGAATTTGTCAATGCCAATGGTGTTCAAGTGGTGCTCCAGTTGTTTTGGGATTGCACCCAAGGCGCCTATTACTATTGGTACTACCCTTGCTTGCTTTTGCCACAGTATTTCTATTTCTATTTGTAGGTCTTTGTATTTTGTTATCTTCTCCATTTCTTTCTCGTCTATTCTGCTGTCTCCAGGCACTATCCAGACTTTTTTGTCTTTCTTATCGACAATTGTTAAGTCCGGGGTGTTATGTTGCAGGTGCTTGTCTGTTTGAATTCTGAAGTCCCAGAGCAGTTTAACTTTATCATTTTCTCTATTTTATGATCCCACCAGTTCTTGCTTACAGGCAAATGATATTTCTTGCAGATCTTCCAATGCACCATTGTTGCTACTTTGTCATGCCACTGCTTGTTGTTGTTGTTGTTGTTGTTGTTATTATTATTATTAAATATCTATCTTCTATGAAGTTTTTTTTCCTGATCACATTTGCCATGCATGCACTGTGCAAATGCAAACTTGAATGCCCAATGTAACCACCTTCCCCAATCAGGCATCTTCTGATTCTGAAGTCTTCAACTTCCAGAATTCCTTGCCAAGGCATGAGCATACCTGAAAATATAGAGAGTTAAGAACTGTACATCTGAAGGAGGTCTAGGTAAAGCAAGGGTGTGTTAAACATTTAAAACTATTTCAGCACAGTTTTGTAGCTCTAGCTGTGCACATTCTCTTTTTAAGAAATGAGGCTTTTACAGACCATGTTCTATTCTTTTTTTTTTTCATAACTCTGTAGGGAAGGACACAGATTCTATTTTTTAGATCTGTTCTTTAGGGGAAATAAAAATACAGTTTGCTTACAGTGGGGAAAATGTTTAATTATTCTTTAATAATTCATATCTTCCTTCTGTCTCAAAGGTCAACATCATTTTCTGTTTCTCTCTCTCTCTTTCCACCCCACCCCCTGTTTCCAAGACCTTGGCTCCTTGTTTAAGGAGCTTGAAATCTCAACAACATCTACATTGTTTTGTTCATGTGTGAGAGAGTTGAGGGCACTTCGTATAGCTAAATACTGGGGCAAAGGAGAAGACTGAAAGAACAGCCAAGTTCTACTTGGAGTAGTATATACCTCATTCAGCTACATTCACAGGCCTTACTTAGTTATAGATTTCTAATCTTTGGCCAGCATAAACTCATTTAGTAAGAGTTAATTAAAAGTGCTTCGCTTCAAAATAGATTGTGATTCTTAGCAATCATGCAGCAAACATTTAGCATGCTTTCCTCCATTTGTGCGTGGCACCCATGCATGCCAACATTATTTGCTCTGCCTTTCCTCTAGTCTACTTCAGGGATTAAGCTGGCTCATAGAGTTGTCCTTTAAAACTGCAATGAGGGACAAATTAAGGGAAGTGATTGGTGGCTGGCTTTCCCTCCCAGTGGCTTTCCTGTTTCATCACAGTGTGGGAAAACAAACAAACAAACCCTGACATTTGCTTTCCTTAATCTTGTGGTGGAATGAAGTCGGTTTGCCTGATCTAAGAATCAGGGACCAACCATTTGGCTATTATTAAACAGAGGTCTAAAATGCTTTCTTACAGCAGTGTGCTAAATACGCATTTTAAAAGTCCAGTGCTGTTTTTCAAGAACAATTAATGCATGTTTATAAACAGCCTGCATAAAACCTGACATTCTTTCAAAATTACCAGGGATTTTGTGAATGGCTCTTTGGGATATCCAGTTGCCATGTCAGTCCATAGCACAAAGCAAAAATGGCCACAGAGTGCAGTGCCCAGGGTAAGGGCATATACCCTGTATCTCAAAAAACTAAGAACTGGCAATTCCTATCCTCACTATGGTTGTTGTTGAAGGGCAAGAAATAGCCAAGCTAGGATTGAAAAAGGATAGAATATACTACTTTAACATTGGATTGTTTTGCACGTGTGCCTTTGAGTCAGTTTTGGTTCCTGATGAGTGCCTGCACTAGTCCTTGCAGTTTTCTTAGCAAGGTTTTTGGAAGTAGTTTATCACTGCCTGCTTCCTTGGGCTGACAGCGAATGACTTGCCCAAGGACACCCAGCTAGCTTCATACCTAAGGCGGGACTACAATTCATGGTCTCCCAGTTTCTAGCCTGGTACCTTAACCGTACGTCAAACTGCCTTCTAACCTGTTAAGTGACTTAATAAAATAAACTTTAAAAGGTACATCTCTGATGTTGCTGGTTTTCTCTCCCCTTCCAGAACCAACTCTATGTGCAACCAAAACACCTCAATGTATTTTTTTCATACTGGTCACTCAACTTTTATATTCAATCCACACTCCTCTTGAACTCATCTCTTCTTCTCCTATCACACAAAAAACGTAAGAACCCCATTACCAGTGTAATCAAGTTACATTTACATTTGTCTTCAGATAATTTCACCAGGGGGATGCGTCAGGCATGTCTTTATGAGCTCACCATCATCTAACTTGGCTATTTGATAATATGATTCATCTATAGGTGAGAAGCCTACTCTGAAACCAGTGTTTCTCACTTTCAGAAGCTTTAAGATGTATGCACTTCAACTCCCAGAATTCCCGAGACAGCCATGTTGAAGTCTACACTTCTTAGACTTGCTGAGATTGAGAAACACTCATTTAAACAGATGCTTACATGAATACTCATGGATGGAACAAATCATGCAATCCTTCTCTTTATGATATCCCTTCATATGAACAGCACATGAAGGGGGCTTTTAAACTGGAATTTTGGCCACCCATTGTTATTTGGCACACCTCTCTTCAAAAATCCCCTATTGGCATTTTTACACACTTCTGAGAAACTATTTGGAATCAGAGCAAAAAAACTGATTATATCCTTTAGCATTAGGGATGATTCATCCTTGAAATCTAACCAGATAAAGGGAAAAAAATACTGAAACTCTTGGGGAAAATAATCTCATGATGTTGACATGCTAATGTCTTCCACATAAAATACAGTTTCCAGTCTTCAGTGGCTTTTACTTTCACTACTTCTCAACATGGAAAGAGCCCAACAGAATGAATGATGGTGGAGGTCAGTTGATGGGCTGCAGGCCTCTTATAAGAACTGTTAGGGAAATTACAGCAGAGGTCCTTTGAGACTCACTCCAGGAATTAATTATTGGAAAGGGTTGGCTATTTGACAACATTTAATACAGAGTGTACAAGCATTTTATACACTGTACAAAGATTCCCTCTTTCTCTTAAGCCTACCTTCTACCCATTTTCTTGAATGAGTAGTGTGTGGAGACTGAAAAACAAATGTATAATCATTTCCGCATTTATTCTCTCTGGACCTATCCCTCCCTCTCCCATTTCCAGAAAATCATCTTTTTTCTCCACTTTTTTGACTAATGATTCTATAAACACAGCAAATGGTATCTTGGTGCTAAACTGAGTGAGTAAAATTTTCAAAGCTCTGTGGTCTCATCTGAACCACAAATGTCCAAATTAAATTCTTTCTTGAAATCTGGGGTTTTTAATAGACATTTAGGCCTTGGAAAACCAGCTTCTGAAACCAAGCCATCACTCAGGTAATGCAAAACAAGTAGTTTGCTAGTGACATTGATATAATTATTATAAATGAAGTTTATGCATCACTCAGATTTCAGTCTGCCAAAAATGCCCCTTTTGGGAATGATTATGATTGAAGAATATTGACCGAAAATGCAGTGTGATTTTTTGTTCTCAGAAATAAAATCATGTTAAGTACAACTACATTAAAATTCATCTAGAAGCCTTAGGAATAAAAGATTTCCCAAAGATCTGAGCTTTTTAAGGTTGAACAAATCTCTTTATGCATGTTACATTCGGTTATATATTTATTTGTAATTTTGCAATGGTCAAAATATAAATATTAATTTTTGCATAACATTTAATCAATGGTCATAGTGAACTACCCTGAATATACTTTATGCATATGTGTGTATATATGTATGTGGTGTGGTGTGTTTCCATTTTTGAGTCCACAAGTAGATCGCCAAATTTGAAACTATGCAGTCCAAATGATAACTAGGTTCCAATAATTGCAGCAAATATGAATAAAGGCTCAATCCATTCACGCTATTATCCTCTCAAATCTCCCCTGATATTCCTTAATTTGTAACTTCATGGTTACAAATTGAAGTACGTTTATGATTTGACAAATATTTAACAATTGTTTGACCTTGCTTGCACAATAAGATCACAGACCATGGATCTGAATCACCTCATCATATCATAATATGCTTCCTACTGTCATTTATTTATTTTATATTTTATCCATTTCACAATCCAGTGTATCTGGACAGCTTATAAGATTTAATACATTAATACAACATTAATGCATTTTATAAGATATTTCATACCCAGTAAGTCACAACTGATTTTTATAACCTTGATATTTTCCATGTGGTCATTCAAGGAGAAATTGAACCTTACCATAGGCAAAAGGCAGCATCTCAACTGAAAGTGGCCTTCCCACTGGTTAGGTCATGTGCATATGAGTAAAAGAGACATTGCTGATTATTGGAGAGCATAAACCATCACAACAAACAAAAGCAGCCATACATCAGCCCTGCCTCTGACAATCTTCAATGTTGTGGATAAGTAGACAAGCAACTTTTCCACATGTCGATGTTAAAATACGATCCAGCCATCCTTGAGCTATGAAAAAAGTATGCCAATGTAACATTGGCTGCCCTGAACAATGCAGACCTTTTGACTTAGTAATCCACAGGTTAGAAGCTATCAAAGCTTCCAGAGCTGAGAAGAAGCAGAAATCAATCTGTCTGTCATCAGTTCCATAAAAAAGCTGATAGGTGGAGGGAAGGATGTTGCACCAGGCAACATCCAAAGATTCCCACTTCACCACCTACCTCTCCCAGTGATTGACAGTTGTTCTTCTGGTTATCTAAAATTTATTTTCTAATAAACAAACAAACAGATGAGAATTCAGGTGGCAGTTCCTCCATATATTGGGAAGGCTTCTTCTCATTTCAGTAGCTGACAGGTGTCAAAGCACTTGTGAGATGAAGAGGGAAGGTGCTCTCTCCCACTATGACTCTCAGCTACTTTGAAAAACAGTTTCCCCAATAAAGATGAATTAAAAACCACTTAGACAAGCTTAGAATAAATCCAAGAAGCCATTTAGGAAGCCATCACCCAAAGACTTCCAACAGTTTCTGGGATTCAAAAATAAGCCTTATATATATAGTAGAAACAATCTTCAAACCTTCTTCTATCTTTTTCCTTCCTAACCTATATAAAAGGCTACAGGGGCCTTTCTGGCCTGTTTCCATCTCTCCTTTGTTTTTGCAAAGGTCAGATATGCTCTTATCTTGTTTTTTTTACTGACTGCAAGAACCAACTCTCACAAATACCTTTAGAAACAGCTATAATACCTTGGCAAACAGCTAAGAAGTATGGGGGAGTACATACCATGTACTCACTTCATACTCATATTCTCACTTCAGTTCATACCTGCTTGTGTGAGCTGTTTTTCAAGCTATTTTGAAACATGGGTTTGGCTCTCTTCTGAAAAACCCATGCTTAAAAGTTATCCAAGGAATAGCTGAAAGGGGCTGAGGGTGGGCATATTGTGAAACAGTTTCTCTTCTACTTTAATTCACTATCTCTCCTTCCCGCTTATCAGCTGCTTGGACTGTCAGCTCCCCAGAGAGAAATTGTATCATGCCCTCCCTCTGTCCCTCTCCACTGTTGTCAAGTGGGCTGATATGAGATGCTGGGTTGGCTTCCCATCTATCCTGCCCTGCTTCTGGACTAGGGGATGTCTGGGAAACCCCATAATCTACCTGGCAAGCCTTCAAGCTGTGGCTGTTCTGCTACTCTCACCAGTAGAGCGGTAGAGGCTCTTTCTGATTGTTCGGTAGATGGGTAGAGTTCATTTCCTTCTCACTCTGCTTCTCCTGCAATCAGAGATTTGATAGATAGAGCGTTTGCCCCACATGCTGGGCTGGAAGGAAGGAGAAGCAGGGTGCTGACCCACTGATGCCTCTCAGCCAGCCCCCAAAATAGCTGGTATGTGATGGAAGGACAAGCACAGTTTGAAAAGAGCAGTTTTTAAGAAGAGATTGGATAACCATTTATCTGAAACTGTATAGGGTTTCCTGCTTGAGCAGGAGGTTGGATTAGAAGACCCCCAAGGTCACTTCCAACTCTGTTATTCTGTTAGTCTGAAAAGACTGGATTCTCCCACTGCCAAAAAGAATGGCCAGATATTGAAGGAGACAGAACCTGCCCATGACAACCTGAAGTAGCCAATGGAAACTGCACGATACTGTATGCATCATCAAGTCTGTCCTCCATAAAAGATTCCATATCTTGCCCATGGCAAACCGGGAAACCATACATTAAAATTGAGGAGTTGAAACTGCCTCAACTACGGTGGGCAATAGACAAAGCCAATGTCAGAACGTTGTAAGGTGGTTAATGGGACATCTTTGAGTGGCAGTAAGAGAGCCTTAAGGATGAGCCCAAAGAGAAAGCAGAAAGGAGGCTCTCTTAAATGGCTTGTTTTTACTTGATTGGCAGAACTGGAGAAGAGGCATAGGAAAGTCAGAGAATTATACAGGTAGCCTTGTTGATGTTCTTGAATGGTACAGAAGCTTTAAGAAAGGGACTGTGTTCTCCAAGAAGCAACAATAGCTCTTAGTTCTTAAAAGTAATCATGCTATTAATCAAAAGAGCAAAGATTATATTTACCATGTACATATGCTTGCATTTTGTCTCTAGAACTGGCAATGAGTCTCATCTAATTCTTGTTAACATAGTACTGTATATACCTTAAAAAGACTGTGTTCTATTCCCACACCTCTCCTTTTAAAAAAAAAAAATCACATTCCACTATTTCTTATCATAAGATCAGCTCAGTAGGCCATAGCCAGTAGGTTCTGTCTATTCTGTTTCCATTTGATTTGTGTGAAGTCACATCAGCTTCTCTCCAACAACAATACAATTCCCAATACAGGTCATTTTTCATTCCTACTGATCTTAATTAGATACTGTACAATTCCCACAGTTGAAAATGGACAGGAGTAAAACCCAGAACAGTGATGTTTTCAAGTATGTTCACATTTTAAAACAAAATTGTAAAATTAGCCAAGAAGATGAAGATTCAACTATTTAACTTTTGTAGTATCACCTAATTTTAATGTCCTTTCTTGAAATTCTGCAATGTCTCATGCAAAAAATACAGAAATTGCATAGCATTTGTTTAAGGAAAGATTTGGGGATTTGCAGAGTAGCACTCCTTCATCTGACTGCAGACTCATTGTGATTATTTCCTTCTTCTCTGGATTAAGAATCTCTTTATACATTTCATTTATACAATCCATTTATACATTCTCGATCATTTTAGTCACAGGTGAAAATATATTATTTTGATCCCAAATTTAGTGTTTGAAGAAGGGGTTAACTTAGTGTGCTGATTTCTCAAGGTTGTCCTGTCGGTAATGGTAGATCTCTGCCATATTGGTATTTGGTCACCTGTACTGAAATGATGGATTCATTCTCTGATGCTATTAAGGCTTTTATGATTAAATATGCAACTAGAGAAAGAAAAACTGTCATTTCAGAAAGAAGTACACAATTACAAGAGTGATTATACTTTATAAAATGCAAATAATGCATATTATATTATGTTAGCTCAAGAGTTTTCAAACTTTATGGTATCATGACCCTCTACCTTATAAATACATTTATATCTCTCCCATCAATAAAACAAATGCTTTCATCAAAGTTAGGATTGGGCAAGAAATACAGATGGCATTTCCTAAAAAAGATATTTTTCATAATATTTTTCTCGACTTAAACTTACCTTGTCGACACTAGTAGTAAATTAGTAGTAAATAATTAATAAATAGTAGATCAATAAACTTAACTAACATGTTCACTTCTATAGTTATCGCACTGCCATAACAGAAGACTGGTTTTGACAAATGACTTGACCCACAAGTTCAGCTATCTCTAAGCTTGGTTCGAACTTTGCTCTCTGCTTTGTTCTCAGAAATCCGCTGTGGCAATATTGACATATGCATATGCATATGCAAAGCCAAAGAGTCTCAGTCACTTCAGTCACACGTCGGTGATGGCCATTTTGGCTTTTTTGATCACCAGCAATTCATCCATGGACACTACTGGGTACTTGCCCCAGGTTAAACAGAAGTTACTGTCATCATTTCTCTTGCTTTGCCTGCATGATTTTGGTTAGTATTTTTTTTTAATTGACACTTCCCACTTAAGTTGATTTCCCTCAAGGCCACAACTCCTCAGTTTGAGAGCTTCTCTGTCAACTGATGAAAAGAAGTAGCTGATCAACAGTGTAAAAGTAAAATGAGCTCCAAGCCAGGACAAGACTCTCATCTTTCCATATCCCCACTGCAAAGGCAGAAATTCCATAACACTAGAAAAGATTCAAGTTTGAAAAAGCTGAAGAGCTGTTGTCATTGAGAAGAGAGAGATTAATGGCCTGGTTTAGTATAAGGAAAATTTCTAACTTTCTATTCTGAAAGATGGAACATTCTTCTTAACCAATCACATGAATTTTTCAAATTCCTCAAGTAGATGATATTCTCTTCCTCCAACCTCACAATACTCAGTACATTCTTAAAACTGTATTGTGATTTGATGTTGGAATAGGACATTGAATAACAAAGTGCAGATAAAAGAATGGATAAGAATGTTGTGGTAACATACACTGCATGTAGTTGTGTAGTTACCTTTTCCTGTGCTATGTGTGCAGATCATAATCACATCCTTCATTAAATCTTTGCTATCTAGGTCAGAATTAGAGGACCTGCTTCCTTTTCTGGTGTCCTTCCATGAATAGGCAGATATTTTTATTCAGGCAAGCACTTAAGCTGATTTATTGAAGTCAATTTAGATTGATTTAATGACCTTTATTTCTTTCTAGAGATCCATTTTTAATGTATAATGTTTTAATTATATATTTTCCTTGTATGTTGGTAATGAATATTGACCACCTTGAATGGCCATCACAGTATTTTGGAATCTTTGATTATAGTTAGTGTAATTAAGATAACCTGGTTTCATACAACACACTACATTGAGATTAGTAAAGGGCAAATCCTATGGTTATAGAACATGTTGTGCTTGAATAAACTATATTATATTAAACTATATTATGACCTAATAAAATTAGATGGTTCAACAACATGGTAAGGCATGTGTGCTGGGTTCACTTGATATGCTGGATCACAAATTAGCCAACCATATTGTATTCTAGCCTATTGGGTTGTGTGTACTTAGCTATCATTTATTACCATCGCTATCAACCAAAAAGATATCTTTCCAATTTGGAGACTTCCAGATAATTTGCCCAACTTCTCTAATTCCCAGTCAGTTACAACAACAAAGCACAAATAATCCTCATTTACCTTATGTCAGGTTTGCTAATAGGAACCATGTAAACAAAGATCAATCATGTTCTTATTGAAGGATTTCAATTATGAGAGGTAGACATTTAGAGAAGTCAAGAGGTAGTACAGCATCAACCCAAGAAAACAGTAACTTGCCTTCAGAATCCAAGGGAGCAGCAGAATATCCCATGGTGACCCCAGGAAACTACAATGATGCCAAAGTGATAATACCAATGCATTGATCATCATTTTGTACTTGCATGTACAGGTTCTTGACTAACAACAGTTCATTTGGTGACTGTTCAAAGTTTCAACGTCAGTGAAAAAAAAGTGATTTATGACTGTTTTTCACACTTACGACCATTACAGCATCCCCATGGTCACATGATCAAAATTCAGATACTTGGCAACTGGTTCATATTTATGACGGTTGCAGCGTCCTGAGGTCATGTGATCCCCTTTTGCAAACTTTTGACAAGCAAAGTCAAAGGGGAAGCCAGATTCACTTAACAACCGTGTTTCTATCTTAACAACCGCAATGATTCACTTAACAGCTGTGGCAAGAAAAGTTGTACAATGGGGCAAAACTCATTTAACAAATGTGTCACTTAGCAACATAAATTTTGGGCTCAGTTGTGGTCGTAAGTTGCGGACTACCTGTAAATATGTAAGTTGCAGCATTTGCATCATGCTGTCACCACCCACACTGGTAAAGGCATGATTAAGAGAAGCAAAAATATCTAGTTATCTAGGAAGGCAGCAGTGGATCTGAGAACAAAGATCAATAACTGCCATTAGTGTTCTCTGACTGATGTTTCTATACAGGAAGTTCCAAGCATTCACCTGAGAGTGGACAACACTAATTATGGCAAAAGTCTAATCCAGAGCAATCATTTACTCCTGACTCAACTGAGAAGAGTACACCAAAGTGCCCTTTCTAATAGAATTTCTGTATCTCTAGACAATTTCATTTTCAAACTAATAGCAGTAGTGCTCCTCTGGGCTTGGAAGCTATTTTAAAATAGCTTTAAAATCACAGTCTAGAGAGGAGGTTCCATGGCTGTGGGAGTGGACTGAAACCCATGCTGATGTTGAGCAGTTTGGGTTGAAGTATCCCTTAACTTCACCTCCTTTCTTTAATGAGTACTGATGTGAGACTTACCTGAAGAAGCTATGACATCTTTGCAAGAGTAGGTAGAAAGTCTTGCAGAGATGTAAAGATGTTTTCCATGGCATTGATCAACATCAGTCTGATAGAACGTAGATACCCCATTTCCTTCAAGATGAAGGATACTTAAAAGTGTATAATAGTCATGTAACATGAGCTGTGGTGGTGCAGTGGTTAGAATGGTGCCGTATTGCAGGCTAATTCACTGTTTACTGCCAGGAGTTCGATTCTGACCAGCTCAAGGTTGAGTCAGCCTTCCATCCTTCTGAGATCAGTAAAATGAGGACCCAGATTGTTGGGGGCAAAATGCTGACTCTGTAAACCACTTAGAGAGGGCTGTAAAACACTATGAAGTGGTATATAAGTCTAAGTTCCATTGCTATTGCTATAAGACTACCTTTATATCTTACAAAGAGACAAGTGTAGTGAAGAGATAAATTGGATGCATAGTACCCAATGGGTACAAATCTCTATCTCTTACTCTACTTAGTTGAGTGAGAAAAACATGATTGCACATTCACAGAAGGAACAACAAAGCAAGGTGTATATCAAACCAGCTGCAAAATGTGCCTCTGAATTTAGCCTTCATTCTGCGCACTAGAGCACTGTGTCCTAATATTATAAATACCAAGGCTGACAGGGCTTTATTAATAGTGTGAGAGGTGTTTATTGCTCAGCAACAGTTAGTAGCTCAGAGGTTATTGATATTATATGCCAAGGTCTGAAGACTTTGTTGTTATGGAGTCAGTTCACTCATTTTATTAATTTGTTCATTTATGAAGAGAAGTCAGGTTTTTCTTTTCCTTGGAGTAAAGTGTGAAGACAGGTGCCAGTCACTGTTGCAAACCTATACAAGAAAGATATCCAGGTGGGTTCATAAACAAGGTGACTCTCTTCATGGTGAATCTTGGAATGCTCTATTTTAAAAAAAAAATGACAAAGGTTTTATGATGGTTGCAACTAACTTTATATGGGCTGCATTGTATAACACACCGAACCATAAATTTAGCCAACCATATTTTAATTGGGTTGTGCAAACTCAGCCAGGGTACCTAGATAATTTACAACTAAAGTCATAAAATTAGGTTAATTGAATAAATCATAAGACATAATTTACAGTATAGAGAAAGATCAGAAGGGGGGAGGGATTTGATCTGTTCTCTTAGGGGTTACAAGTGCCAATAGTTGCTAGTCCAAAAAGGATATGACTGTGAAGCATATTATCGCCTGCAGTGGGCAGGAAACAGGAAGTAAAATTGGATGGAGTCAGTGTTAAAGTGGGTTGGCCAGAGTCACCTCATACTCTTTCACATATATTCTTACCCAGCCCATTCTATCCATTCCCTCATTTCTTCATTTCTCTATCCTACTTTACCTTTGCTTTCTTTATGCCTCCTTTATTTAACCTATTGTTTCTCTGGGCTCTTATGAAAATTTTTAATAAGTGTCTACTGAGTGACAAAAGATCACCTTCCCAAATCCTTTGCCAGAAGAGTCTGAAGTTCAGCACACCTGTAATTGTAGTTTCTTCATTAAGTACACTAGCATTCATTGTACAGGCTGCTTTGTCTAAGTGTGGTATTGCTCCTAAGTGGTGTTCTGTAGGAAGCAACAGAGCAAAATCCTAAAGGCTCCAACTTGCTTTGCCTTTTGGACTGCCATGTTTTGTGCCAATGAGCAGCTATTACCAGCTAAGTATTATTAGTTATCTTATTGACACACATGTCTATCATGTGTGAGAAGATGTTCTTCTCCACCAATAATGGGAGTTAGGCAATCTCTACACGGTAATTTCATAACCTTTCTGTTCTGGCAACTTACCCAGAAATCTCATTTTCATGGAAGCTAGGAAGAATATGCAAGAATAATTGTGAATCCAAGCCAAAGTAGTAAAAATCTAAGTATCAGAAGTATGTTACTATTAATTTCTTTGTACCCATTGTTAAATTTTAACCAAAATTTAGTCAAAAGTCAGTCAATGATTACAGTATACAGTATTTGTATTCACTAAAAATACTGGCAACCTGGTGCATATTTACTTCTTGCTGAACAATTGACTAGAATGCTGCTTATGCATTCTTCTCTTATCTCCTTAACTGATAAACAGGCAATTTTTTTTAAAAAAAAGAATTTTTTTTAAAATAAAAGCTAATAGTGATGAGATCGGCCTCTGTCATAAATGTGTAGCTCAAACTGTCCTCACGTACTTCAAAGGAATCCCAGTTACCGTCTTTGTCTATTTGCATTAAAAACTATATTCCTTATTGGAGCAAGAATTTATTTCTATTTATTTATCACATTTGTAAAGCCGCCCATCTCACATAAAAATGACTCTGGGTGGCATATATAATTTATGATAAGATGGAAAAACTGCTTTATGCATCCAGCAATGAGTATTTTCTTTGGGGCTGACTGTGGTCAGAGCTGGATGGAATTGTAAGTGCATCTTAGTCATCTTTTCTGAAACCATATTTACCAAAAGGGTGGGGAATTCGTTTCAGTTACACCACAATCAGTAAATAAATTTTCCTTTCTGGAAGTGATAGCCTTTCATCACGTTTTCTGTTCTTGCTTCAGAGGAAGTCCTGCTTGCTCCACAGTGCCAGGTGTGTATCTTGCTCTGCAATCTGTCCTTTGGTATTAAAATGTCTTGCATCCATCTTGTTCTCAAAATGCAATTTCCTAATGTGCTACACCCAAGTTATACATGTTCGAGTTTTGGTTCACAGGCAATTGCAAAAAGAAAAGAAAAAAAATCATTGGCATCCCCAACATTAAATACAGAAGAAATTTAAGAAATTTAAAATGGTGTCTCTGTGCTCTCCACTGTAGGCAGGTACTTTATGTGTGAAAGTTATTTTGCTTAAAGTAACTATAGGATGAGCTGTTAAATTGCACAACCAATAATTATTAGAAAAGTTGTATCAGTGACTTGAGCCTTTACAGCCAAAGGACTATAGAACTTGAAAGCTTCCACATTCTTCCACATTATAACTGATAATGTCCCAGTTTGGTTTTTAAAAAAGCAACAAAAAGGGTTTAATGTTATATAAAAGCCAAAGACCCAAAGAGTTGTTTGTCCTCCTGCACTACCTTCTAGACCACAGGTGTCAAACTCGCCACATCACGTGACGTGTCGTGATGTATCGCGACTCTTTTTGCATTGCCGGCAATGGGGTGGGCGTGGCTTCGGTATGATGAAACCAGCCCACGGGCCGGCAGTTTAACACCCCTGTTCTAGACTAGTGTTTTTTGAACTTAGCAATTTTAAGATGTGTGGCCTTTAAGTTCCAGGATTTCCCAGCCAGCATTCTGGGAATTGAAGTCCACATTCTTAAACAAGCAGGCCTAGATGTTTTTTATTTGAGTGCAAAACAGAGAAAGACGAGAGCAGTCAAGGGGGATTGCTCACTTCCTGTTCTACTATAGGTCATCCATCAGGATATACATTTAAGGTATGAAAAGCTTAAAAAATACAATTGAAAACAATCTCATCCAAGAGATACTTACACAATTATCACCCACTCAAGCACTTTGCTCAATAAAATAAAATTAGCAACCAGTCATAGTTGTTGCAATTTTCTGAGCCTAGGGACGAATTTTACAGGAGTAGTCTTACAACCACGCCCTTCAAGATGTCTAGGGACACTTCCCCTCTCTCTTATTTCTTGTAAAGAGGCTATTTGTCATCTTCTAAACCTAGTTATTCCATCCTTGCCTGTTCTTTATTTGGTAGGCTACATTGTTTGAGATATTTATGCATATGAATCACTGAGTATATCCACAAATTGACGCACTCACCACAGTGAATATGAATGTTTTCATTTGTAAAATGCTTAGTGACTGACATCTACCAGATGTATATTGGGCCTTTCTTACATCACCTGCTAGATCAAGTTGGACATGTTTTGACTACATTGTCACCCAAGCTAGAAAATAATGTTGGGAAGAAAATAGGATGAGTATAGGAAATAGAAAGGGGGACACAAGACAATGGCAATTGCCTAAACTGGGTGAAGGAGCTTAACCTAGATTAGAACTATTCCAAAGTTGCGGAGAGAACTCTGGACTAGGAATTCTGCAGGAATACTGTTCCGAAGGGACTCCAACTCCAAGTAACATGAACAATGAAGAAAGATTTGCACTATTTGCGGTACAAACTAGCACAATGTTTGTCCTCCTGTTGGAAGACAACCCAAAGCATACCTATTAGAATTGCAAGCGTGTTTCCTTACTGAAGAGCCAAGTTTGGCATAGCAGTTAAGGCATCAAGTCCTGCCTTAGGCACAAAGTCAGCTGGGTGACCTTGGGCCAATCATTTTCTCTCAGCCCTAGGAAGGTGCCATAATTTGTAAGCCACCTAGAGTCACCTTATAGGGGAGATGGGCAGCATAAAAATTTAATAAATAAATAAAAATAAATGGCAAACCACTTCCAAGAAACCTTGCTAAGAAAACTGCAGGGATTTGTCCATGCAGGCAATTTCTGAGAACTGGACAGGATTGAACAGAAGAAAAAAATATTCTTACTGGAGGAAAAAATAAAATAGGTCAAGGAAAGAATGTTTACATGGCAACACACCAAGGAAGGTGAGAAATTTCTGAATAGGACAGGAGAAGATTATCAGGAAGGGCAGAGAAAGGAAATGAATGCCCAGAATTACAAAGGCAAGTGGAAAGAAGACACATGGAAACATGTAATTCAGAGAAGCCAAAGGATCTGGAGGTACTCGGTGCCAATGCAGCTCAGCAATCGGTATCAGGCTTCATGGAATGAGAGAGAAAACACACAAGATCCCCTTGGGTCAAAGAAACCGAAAAGCCATTCTGAGAAGGAAAAGACATGTTGTGGGCATTTCCCTAATGAGAGGAGCTGAGGCCACCATTTTCGGACCTGATATATAGCGTGGGAGATTTGTTTCCCTCTTAGGTGCCCATACAAGATGTGATGACACACTACCCCTTCAAACTCACCACTTATTGTTCCCTTCCTAGTGATTCATATGGAAATGACTGACACTGCTGGATGAGACTTTAAACTAGTTGTTTGATTATGAAGCCATGGGTGGGAAAATATAGAAACTGAGAGTACAAATTGCTTTAATCAACTGAGAGTGACGATATAAGAAAATGAAGAACTGAATATTTATGGTACCACAAAGACAGTTTTGAGTTTCTCTACCATGGACTGCATAAAGGAGTCCTGACAAAAGATAAGTTACCTCACATGCAGACTGTTTGACAGGAACTTTCCCAATCTTGTCAACTTTGTGAAACTTGAGCCAAAGGGGGAGGATGGTAAAAGCCAAGAACCAAATACACCATCAAGGACTGAAGTTGACAGTGCAGCAGACAAAGAGAAAAGCATGAAAATGGAAGGCAGTTTAGAGATTTGCAAGAAAGTACAATAGCAAAAACAAGCAGGGAGAATTTGAAATCTTAACAATGGTAGACTAATATAATGTTACAGGCATAAATGAAAGTTTGTTACACATTATTAGAACACAGCCCTAGATTCTATAATTTATTTAATAGGAGTAGCTATGACATAAGGGAGGTTTTGACAGAAATTCATGAACTGAGCATGGAAGTTCTATTGAAATATAAGAACAAAAGTAACAACTGACATCACTGTAAAGGTTATAGTAGACTGTATGGACAGGTAGAAATTATAGATGGAACAAATACATCTACATCAGATCACGAAGCTTTTAAGGGTATATGCAAATAATGACAATGGGAGATTTTAACTACTCTGACACTATCTGGAAACCTAACTGCAGTCAGAGGTCTAACAAATTCTGGCCCTAAGTTTGTGACAACTTCATTTGTCAGAAAGTAGAAGAAATAACTATGGGGTCTGCTATCTTGTATTTAATTCTTACCAACAGGGAGGAATGTGTTGAAGAAGTGAACCTTGAAAAAAAGTTATCATGTTATACCTGAGTTCATAATATCAAGACAAAGAGGAATAGAGAAGAATCAGACTTCTATTTTGGAATTTGGAAGACTGAGTTTGGATGAAATTGGATGGGAGGCCACCAGATCCAATGGGTTGAAATCATATTTAGAATGATATAAAGAGACTAGAATAAAGTGAAAAAGTAGGAAAAGTAGTCTAAATTTCAGGAAAACAAAGATAATGACAACAGCTGCAGAAAGACATGAGGTGTTTATAAGCAAGAAGGAGGAAATTGAATTAGTTCAATAATTTATCTTCCTTGGATCAAAAATTGTTCTGCATTCAAATGCAGAATAATCTTAGGCCACAGTGCCAAATGATCAACATGAGTAAGATCTGGAAAAACAGAGGTATTGATATGAATACAAAAAGCAGTCTAGTTAGAGCAATAATCTTCCCTATAATGATGTATGGGTGTGAGAGTTAGACACTAAGAAGGGCTGAGAAGAATTGGTGCCTTTGAACTATGGGCTTGTGTAAATTATTGTGTACACCATGGACAGCTAGAGCAACCAACAGAGAAACACTGAATCATATGCAACCAGAAACATCACTACTAGAAGTCAGAATCACAAGACTACATCTGATTTACTTTGGCCATGTCATGAATGCAAATTCATTGGAGAAATCAGTAATGCTAGGAATGGTTAGTGGATCAAGAAGGTACAAACAAAGAACTCACTGGTTTGATACTATCAGAGCTGATACAGATGAACATCCAACAACTGAAAGAAACTATGCTTGACAGGGTAGCATGGAGAGCACTTGCCTATAAAGTCACCAAGAGTTATACACAACTGAATGGTTAAAACTACTACTACTAGAATAGTATACCCAGAACTGTTGTTGCAAACTGGCCAGTTGTGTTTTTAAAGAGAGGAAGTCATACAGATCTTTTAAATAGATAATATTTAAATGGATGGACAGAAAATTCTATCCCTGTCTTCAAAAAAAGGGAAAGAAGGAAGAACCAAAATTTATAGACACTCAAACTGAAGTTTATGATAGCCAAGGACTTCAGGCAGATTATTATCAGCATGTTTGCAAGCCCTGGATGAAAGAATTGAAGGGATAATTATCAAATTCTCAGATAACAGAGAATGAGGAGAAGGGACTAACATGGTAGAATAGAAAGAGAAAAAATCAAAATCAGCTAGACATGTTTGAATACTGGGCTAAAACAAACTGTATGAAGTTTAACAACAAATGTAAAATCCTGCAAGAGGAGAAGAAAAAATGAAAGACATACATACAGAATGAGGAAAACCTGGTTTAGCAATTTTTATATATATAAGAGATCTAGGTGTTTTAGTACATCATTCTGAACTTAAATCAAAAGTGTGATGGCTGCCTTTTCATCTGCCATCTCCTAGAGTCTGTAATGTTGCTCTTCTTCCATCAGCATAACTGCAAGAAGTGTGATTGCAACTGTGATGCTCACTTTCATCAACCACTTGTAGCACAAGAAAACTTTGATTGATTAATTGTATGATCACGTTGATGTCAACTCTTAGCAATCACAAAGATTTTCTCCCAATGGATTTGTCCTCAGCCTCATCCTTCAAGTCTTCCAATGATTGCACCCATTGTCCTTGTAACCGAGTCCATCCATCTTGCTGTTGAGCTCTTTGTCTCTTTCTTGCCATGTTTCCCAACAGTATTCTTCAAATAACATCCAAATTATCATACGAGCCTGATTGTTTGTGCTTCAAGTAATAACTCTGATTTAATTTGTTTGCTGGTTCATTTGTTCTTTTTCTTGACCACCACAGTATTTTCAGGAGTCTATTTCAATTTCAAACTTCAAAGCATCAATATTTTTTCTATTCTGCTTCTCCAAATGTTCAACTTGCACTTCCATCACAGGCAAAACCCTAGCTGCTGTCATCATTTTTATTTTCTGCTGGAAAAAGCTATTTCAAACTCTGGTCATTAAATCTTAGTTTCAGAGTAACATGATAATTCAACATGCACAGAAGCTTGCCTGATTTGTGTCAGTGTTCATTCTAGTCATTGCAGGATGGATATTTCCAACACTCTTGGTCAGCCTGACCAATAGTGAGAGATGCTGAGAACCATAATTCTGTAATACGCGGACAGCCACATTCCACCCATGACTTATCAGTTTTTTTACCAGATGCATTGTAGGTTCAGAGCTTTCAGATGAACACAGTTCCTGTATGCTTAAGTCCCTCCCCTGGGTTCATTTCTAATTTTTAATTTGTTGAGGCAAAACAGTTGAATGGGTGACTATGACCTGTGACTTGATAAGCTACTCCTGGTAAAACAGATATTTGTCCACACATGATCAAGATACCTTGGGATCAGATTCTAAGCACATGTAACAAACATGTGCATCACTTACCAGAAGACCTCTATCATCCATCTATCTATCTATCTATCTATCTATCATCTATCTATCTATCTATCTATCCATCCATCCATCCATCCATCCATCCATCCATCCATCCATCCATCTATCTGTATCTATCTATTTGCTATCCAAAGTGATTCTGGGCAGCTCGATATACAACCCTTAGACTGACAAGGAGGTGAGGGGCACAACATTTTTTCATCTTGCAAAGCCATAAAAAACAGTTCCCAGTCATCATCCAGCTAAAGAAATCCTATCTAGAATTATTTTATATCATGAAGCAATTGCCTTATGAAAGGACATGCACTTTCATTTTAAATTGATGCCTGTTTTCCTCTACGAGTTTTGAAAAGCCATTCCTGCCTAGAAAGAATTATATTCCTTTTGTGGAAAAAAAAACACCTTTCCATCTGCAGCTTTGGTGTGTATCTTATGGAAGGTCCAACATTGTACCAATGAATCTACTCCTGAGAGAAGACTTTTGGTTCCCTCAGCATTCTAGCACCCTCCAGCCAACTCTGTTCTATAAGCAACTCAAACCTCAAATGCAGATTAGGAGCCCAAATACAGGTATGGTACAGAGAGATGCATTTCTACATGATTAAACCAAAGACACTGTTTTATGAAAGTCGTCAATTAATTTAGTTGTAGGGCTTTCGAGTGCCCAATGAGAATGCCTGTTGAAACTGATACTACTCACTCAAATGAATGCACATTCTGCATAGAAGGCATGGTGTTGTAGCAAGTTACATCTATACAGTACGTTCTCTATGATATGGTAAGAGAAGTTGCTTTTTTATTAAAGGGGTTGCAGAGAACCTGTTTCAACCTGCATTCAGAACATCCTCCTTTCTGGTAATATATTCTGATGGTTCCTCAGCATGTTTGGGGGGGTTTCCACCCTTACAGCCAATTAGCAAAACCAAAACGTCAAACAGAAAAATACATGCAAAGTGGAGAGGGGTGGAGAGAAAAAAGAAAACAAGTGTGAATTAAATTCTTTATTACAAAAAAAAAGGAAAAAACAAAAAAAAACATAGATGGTGTTTTTTTAAAAGATATTTTTGTCTAAAAATAAATTATTTTTTATGGAATCTTGAGATTAGCCAGTGTGGCTAGTGATTTTTTTTCTAGCCACAGTACAGAAAAACAGTAGCACCAATAAATAAAATGATAGTTAAATTTTCTATAATCTGGGGCAGAAGAAAAGTTTACATATATAAAAAATGTAGTGTCTAATTAATCACACATATACATATATATATATATGTATAAACTTTGCTGAAAAGGAATGTGTAGGGATGAGTGTTAAGATATTAATTAAATAACTGATCATGCTATTCACTTTCTCAACAATTGGGGAAGATTGGTTGAAACAGAAGAGTTAAAAATTTATACATAACAGTACAAAAAAAAGAGGTACAACTTATAAATAGTAAAATTAAATATTAAACAAAGAATACTGAAAAATACCTAGTTTAAATTATTATTACTTTTTAATTTCTAATTTTAAAGGGATATTAAACAAGTATATAGAACGTCACCTCACACAGCATGAATATATACATTTCAGTTATACATGTGTGCACACGCACACACATCCCCACACAGACATACACACATACAAACTGAATGCATACCATATTTCTATCAGCTAGAGGGGGATTTTATAGTGGTTAATAAACACTCGTCAAAGGCTGATTTAAGGCCAGTTTTTCTTGCTTTTCTGGAAACAGACAAGCATTTGGCAGGATTCTAACATGGACCAAGTATAGTACCCCCCCCCCCAAAAAAAAAACAGAGACTGAAAAGCAGGCACACATTCCAGTCCAATGAAGGCAATGAGACGCAACTTTCCAGGTACCCAGATTAATGCTCTACATTTGCAGATGCAGCTATGCAATCAGTCTCCAATAATGGATTGATAAATGTTCTGACAATGCCAAACAGATGGCCAGACAACATTACATGTCTTAAGGAAAGAGAGAGACAGGAAGAGAAAGATGGGGAAGGAGAAGGGCAAGGACAAGGAGGATCTCGCACTGGTAGGGAAAGGAGATGCTGGGATTCTGTCCCATACACCCCTCAAACATATACAGATAGTCATCCTCTTCAGAGTTGATTCACTAACTTCATAGCAACCAGAAACCTATGGAAGCATCACATATACACCATACAGCAATAGCCTTCCCATGGCAGCAATGCTGATCTGGACTTAAAGTAGCTGTATGGCATGCTGCCTGGTGATAGCCCAACAAAGTTCCATGCAGGAAAAAAAATGGGAATCCTGTCCTTGCAGATTCAGTGGTGTCCAGCAGCCTCAATGCTCCTAATGTATTTGATCTGGGACTGCAGAAAGTTTAACAGAGAACGGTACTCAGAGGTTGCCCACCGGTATCATTTTGCATTTCCCAACAAAGCAAGATGAAGCCATGTAATCTTTGGACAAGTCAAATCGCTTCAGACATTCATAGATGCCTTTAAAAAATCTGCCCTGTCACCTACTGTCCAAATACCTATTAAATGCCTGTTGACTTGGGAGATGCTTTGGTGTTTCAAGTGTTTATATGCAAGGCACTGAGAATTATAGCTTGATTCCCCAAGAACAATTATTGATTGCTAAAACTGAATCTCAACAAATCAGATTGGCTGGTCCAAGTCCCATATTCTAAGGCAGTGTTTCTCAATCTTGACAACTTTAAGTTGTGTGACTTCAACTGCCAGAGTCCCCCATGGCTGAGGAATTCTGGAAGTTAAAAGTCCACATATTTAAAAGTTGCCAATTTGAGAAGCATTGTTCAAAGGACATCTTCAAACCAGAGTTAAATGGAACCTTGCCAATTGCCTGGTATCAGAGCTTTGTCTACTGTCTTGAAAGTTACATATATACTGCCTTGGTTACAAACAGTTATAAAAACACTTATTTTGGATCTATATGCAAAAAAGAAAACCATCATTTCTCCCCCTTTCATCAGATTTACACTGGCTTAGATTTTTGGTGAACCAAAATCCAAGCATGTTAAAATGCTATTAACCCTGGGACTTAGATCAGATTCTGTGTGCACCTGAACTTAAATCTTTTTGCATAGAAGCACTTAAGGCTATTCAACTAGGTCCCAAACTGTTACCAGAACAACACAGCAATCAACCATTCAAGAAACCTAACAGAAAAAGCTTGATAGCCTTCCCCAATCTGCTACCTTCCAGAACTATTCAACAGCAATTCCCACTTTTCTCAACCTATTTGTCTTGCCGATTCAGAATATTGGCTCTGAAGTCTAACAGCTATGGAAGAGCTTGGATTGAGGGAGGCTAACCAAAAGCCTACATTGCTGGTCTGTATAGGTCAATGGGGAAACTGGGTAAAACAATCACACTTTGTAATGTCTACAATGGGCACTCCAAAAGTAAAGGTCAAAGTCAAGGTGAATTGCCTAATTTGGGAATAGGTACAACTTTAAGGACAGAGGGAAGCATGGTGGCTTTGTCTTCCTTCTTAAATCTGCTTCATAGCAGTGTTATTTAATATTATTTCAGCTCATGCAGTGAATAACTGGACAACACCTTTAGAACTGCCCCAAAATCACTCTGCTCCTCCCATCCCCCATATTATCTGTAACATAACTGTAGAATCTTCTTAAGTGAGGAGGTCATGAGGGTTGCTTTAGAATGCAACACAAGATCCCTCTTTAATTCAGAAGTTCTTCTGTCAACACTGGGAGCAGAGTAACTCTGGAATTCAATGTAGAGCCCCACTGACCCTTCATGCAAGTCATATCTGGATGGATGGGCCAAATTATCCAGATATTATTGACAGTGGGGAGACTCTATGCTGTTTTTTTTTTTGTGGTGGAATAAGTCCTACATCACAAGTCCAGCAAAGAACACTGTGTCTTAATACAATTCATGGTACAAGACTGAGAATAATAAATTTACAATGCTAAAGAGTAAGCTCTCACCAGCTTTTCCCTCAAACAAGCCAATTTTAAACTTATTAGGCACAAAAAAAAAACCTATACAGTTGTATTTACCCCCTCACTCTCACACACACTCACACATCCTGTCTATTGCGCATATATACTTTAGATTAATATCCCTTTCCAGAGAAGTTCCAGAAGTATCTTCAGTGGCAGCTCTGTGCATAATGATGGTTGACAGTGCTGGTTCAACTGCCCGGCTCTCTGTTTCTCCCCCCTTCTTTCCTCTGTTTCCTTCTGCCAATATGACATCCATTATTTAAGTAGCCAACAGGGATGGCAGGTTTCCAGGGATGCCTCCTTGAGCTGACAAGTCCAAACATCAGCCATTTCCCATCATTAAGGCCAAAACACGTTATCTGTGGCAAAATGTTCCTGCAGCAAGTCAATACAAAAATATACACCAACGCCTCAGTGAAGCCAGCAGATTGTGAGCCAGATTCAGAAGAGATTTTCCAAGAAGGAAGAAGGGAATTTGATTGATTCATTGATTCCAGCATTTAAGAGTTATTTCCTTGACCTTTTGACCCACAGTATTCCAAGGTGCCATTTTGAGAATCCCCTGCCATCTCTTTTTTCGTATAAATGTTTCACCGCACGGGACTGGGGCAGGAGAGTGGGGAGAGGAAGTGAGACCAGCAGGCTTTAGAGGGTCAGGAAGAGTATGAAGAATATATTGAGCAGTATTGACTGGAGTCCAGTCGTAGTTTCTTTCTTATGTCCCAAATAGCCCACTTGTGTCCACAGCAGTTGAGTATATCCAGTGAAGACACCAATAATGTTAGCAATGTTTTAGAAATTCAGTATATATACATATACACATACATATTCATATACATATACATATACTTCATGTTTATTGGGAGTCCCAAGCATATATCACTCCACTCTCCCTGGCTCTATATCTTAGCAGCATGAGAAGGAAAGTTTTTCTGTAAAAACCAGTTCAAAACCAAAAGGTGAATCCTGCGCGGGGTCCTCAGGGAATGTTCCTTCCAGAGTCTATCGTCCATACTCAAAAGTGCTGTGCGCCGCTGATCCTTCATTTTTAGTGTTCATTTGGATTAGTGTTTGTTTTCAATTTCTGACCAGGTGAGATGTCAGGCTCCAGAACCAAGGCTGCTCCCGCACTCCCTTTCTTCCCCTGCTGCTCACCGCCTTGGTTTTTCACATCTGTGAAGGAGAGGAGAGAAGGGAGGAGAGGTTATGTCACTATAATATGTGGGATTCTCCAAATAGATATGGCATTAACAGGTGAGAAGGAACCTCTTGGGTTAGAAGATTAGCGAAAGAGTTTCGCCACAGAACACATCAAAATCCTATACAGGGACCAACAGGACTTGCTCTTGAAGAAAAAGAAAAAGCCACTGCATTTCCTCCAGTTTTCTCCCCACAGATAAGAATACTATTAAGAACTCCTTCATCTCCAAGGTTGATTTTTTTTTTACATCCTGGCATAACTCTCTCTCGTACCTGTACAGAAGCAACCTACCCTGTTCGCCACACTAACCTCTTCTGCTGTGTGTTTAAAGAGGTGCAGTCAAAGCAAGCCGGGGTGCCCTGTGCCAGCAAAAGGGGGAGAAACAAAGAGCTTAATTCCGCTGCTTGCAGTGGCAGAGATTAGTGCCTAAAAACACAGCAGCAACCATAGCAGCTGTGCAAAAGCCAGGAAACGAAGAGTCAGCTGTGCCCTCTGAGTCCAGATTTCCTCCCTGCAGTGAAGAGTTCATTTGAAGCAGCCGAGCAGTTGCCAAAGCCAAAACAATCCAACCTATCCTCTGGCACTACTCGAGGGCAACCTGAATGCTGGCCTTGGTCCTACGCTGGGGCAATTTCTTAATCAGCCATTTCCCCCCCCCCCTTTCCTTGGGAATAGCATGGCACTTACTTCAAGGATTATTTCAAACTTCTCATTGGTTAATTTGAGGGGATACTATAAAGGTCAAGGTTAGACAACTGTCTGGTTTCTCTCCAGGGGCTACTTCTGCACGGTGAACTGTAACTCAAGAAGAGCTGGCTCTCTTCTTGCTGCGGTACTAGGCACCCACACTCAGATTACAGATCTTCACATGTTTCCTCTACACAGGCAGCCATGTCTCAAGTCCTTGCCCAGGCAGAGAACTGAGCTTCATGATATATATACACGTATAAAGCCTAACACCATCAGCCTGGCTCTAGGTGAGCATTTCCGATGTTCTAGGAAAGGTAGAGCCTCATGCAATATTCGCAGAGATCTAATCTAGTCACAGCAAATGTGTGTTCTGCCTTTTCAGAACCATACTTAAGAGATGGGTAGGCTGACATTTGCAGCCACAAAGCAGGTAACTCAGATGACAGTATGCCATCTGCCTGACACCGGGTAGGGTATCCATCTGGGATAGATATCCTGGGTTTTTACTTTGACCACCTGAGCTCTAGCCAAGGTATTCTTCCAGGCAATTCACTCTTCTGAATACACAGAAATAATACAGAGAAGGAAAGGGCTAATCATGCACTCGTCTTAAAAAACACACATTCTAGGGTAAAAGAGAGGTGCAGGAAAGAATGCATGTCTGGATTTATGACTCAGTCCCACATAAGATTTAATCCATTGCAGGTCTGTTGTAGAACTTTAAAAATGGATTGAGACAAAAACTTTGTTTTGAGGCAAAAAAAAAGACTGGCAATCTCATTAAAACAGCCAGTTGCATTATACAAGGACTGCATAAAAGTCTTTGAGGATTTCTCCTGAGCGCTAGCCATGTGGAAGGAGCCACCTTGTTCCCTAAGAGATGTATTCTAGATGACCTATCATCACCCTACTGACAGACAGTTCAGTTCAACTCTGCCAGAACAAGGGAAGTTTTAAACTTTAGGCAGATTACACCATCTCTTTCCCTCTTGCCCAACTGGCCAAGCAGAAGAAAAGAAGAATAATGGCACTAGAAACCAGCAAAAGCTAATTCCTCTCTCTCTCTCTCTCTCTCTCTCTCTCTCTCTCTGTGCATGTGTGTGTGTTGAATGAATATGTCTTGAGAGAGTAGTATGTGGGGTTTATTTGTTGTTTTTCATTCTTCAGGACACAAACCTGCAAGTGCGCTCGTTTAACTCAAGCTGCTTCGACTTGCAACGTGAGTCTGGGAATTTGCAGGAACATTTACAGGTCAGGGGATCTTGTTTGTACAAGTGCTTTCTCCTTTCTGAGCAAGGTTCACAGTGACTGCAAAAAGGCAAAAGGAAAGAGGTCTAAGCTACAGCGCTTTAGCGAGAAGAAATGTACACATGCAACACCCTACACATTGAAGCAACCCTTGCCCCCACCCCTCACCCCCGCTCCCAACACTGCACGTCTAGAGCACTGCTGGGTGGGGGGGTTGGACACTCCCAAAGGCATTCCAACACTTACTTGCAATAGTTTTTTAAAAGGCAGAAATTGGCTCTCTGCAACTGCACAATCCACAAATCCTGCATTAGTCCAATTTGCAGTGGAAAGGAGAGCCTCCTTATTGTTAACTGAGGTCTCTGAGCCAATAGCAAAAATAATAATAATAATAATAATACTCAAGGGCAACTCTTTCTACAGAGAAACCCGTCTTAAAAAAAAAAAGAGAGAGAGGAAACAGGCTTCAGAACCCAGCTGCTCCTATTCAAGTTGTGTTGTTTTCCATACGGATTGAATCAAAACAGCAGCTCTTGAAATCCCCCACCTGCATCACCCCACCAACTGAGAATTGCTGGAAATGCAGGATTTGGTGAATTGAGATACAGAAAAGACAGAGAAAGAGACAAGGCTCCCAATTCCAGCAGAGAGAGAAAGAGAGAACAATCCCCAATTTTCCCAGAATCCTCTAGCTCCCCTCTGGTAATGGTTAGTAGTTTCCATCAGACTCCATACACTCACACACAGGCAAACATGCATGAAAGACAAGTATGAAGCTCTTGTTGCCACACCAACAGGTTTATAAGTGAAGGCCAAGAGGAAATTAATGGAAATGGGTTGGGGAAAATCATGAAAGAGCATTCTAGGGGAAAAGCAAGAGTGGAAGTAAGAGAAATTTGCCTGTCCCTTTAGGTCACTGTGCCTTCAACAACCAGAATAATCCCAAGCAAAGAAAAAAAAAAAGGATCACAGCTTCTATATGCTTCCCAATGTCCCCAAACTATAGTGCAACCACAATAACAAGTGATTTGGAGATGTGAGTGAAAATTATTTGCTCCTTTGATTGTTTAATTAGATGTAATGCAAGCAGGAGTTTTGATTTGAGGGGTGAATAGAAGGAAATGGATAAAGAGTCTAAAAGCACATGATGCAAAAACGTACAAATTCTGTGGTTTATACCGGCCTCTCTTGCGCTTTCTTTTTTGACCCTTCCCCTTTTCTCGCTTTGATTTTCTGGAAGAAAAACAAAACAAGCAAGAGAGAGAGAGAGAGAGAGAGAGAGAGAGAGAGAGAGAGAGAGAGAAAGTGCACGGGGGGGGAGAAAAAAGGAAGAAAAAGAGGGAGAAGCTACCATATGCACTTAGCTAAAGCATAAGCATCTAAAACTGTAGAAGTCCTTGGAGTTGAGGCATTTCTTCTTTCTTGCTGTGAGTTGTTGTTTTTTTAAGATGGGTGGCCATATAAATCTTTTAAATAAATAAATTTGTTTCTGTACTTCACACAACTCTATCAAAAGTTGAAACCTGACAAGAGTCTCAACTTCCCTTCCAGTTACAGATAGGCATGTCTCACTTCAAATATGACCCAGCCTACAACTCTGCTCCTTTCCTAAGAAAATGAAATGCCTTGTTTTGGCTCCAGTATGGGCCCTAAAAGTCAGTTCTCTGCTCCCCAAGAGAATGGGCTCTCCAACCTCAGTAAGGAAGAAAGAAGGTGGGCAGCACTTAACAATGGGCAAATGTGCCTCCGTGTGCACCTGCTTCTTTTATCCTTTTCATTTTGACATGCACAAGCTTTACCCTCAGCAAATTATTTCTGAGAATTCCCACTGGAATCATCAGAAAGCTCCTTTGAGCTGTTCACCTATAGGCAGATAACAGTGAAAGATGGGGAGGTGATTCTGCATTCTATGAAAAAGGAGGTAAGCTACTAATATTTAGTTCAACCTCAATTGCCCTGCTCTGCTCTCGGAACATAAGATAATTATGGCCTGTCTGAACCCCATTGCTACAGGGGTTATCACTAATAACCAAGAACTCTGTGAGCTGCTACATACAGGCAGATGAACTCTGATCCCACCCACTTGCTGGTACTAGAGGTTTAAAATATATCCAACTTCTACACTGTGAGGTAAGGCAATGGGGCTAATCTAACTATCATTCCTTGGAAGATAACACAATGTATTTTTTTAACAGAGAATCTGAGCCCCCTTCCCTGCTGCAAATGCCAGAGAAAGTAATGTATAGGTTTGGTTTTCCACCCTTTCGTTAAAAACGGTGATCCTAAGAAACCAACTCTACTGAACAGTCTGCCAGTTCATCTAATTTAATATTGTCTACACTATGCGCCAGAGTCTCTGGTAGGTTTTCAGGCAAGTGATTTTCTCAGCTCTGCCTAGAAAAACCCTGGGACATTCTGCAAAGCAAAATTCCTACCCACACACATTAAGGTCTTCCTGTTTACTTTTGATAATGTGCACAGACCTAGAGCAGCAATCCCAGCCAAGGAGAAAATCAGGTGAAACTTAGTACCTACTGCTCCAGCAGTAGACTCTGAGAGAAATGCACGTGGAAAAACGCAATATTCTTGGGGCAAAACCTAATACAAAAAGTACTCCTTTCTTCCTAGAAACAGTTTATTTAAACTTTAGAAGAAGGAGATGCTGTAATAAAGGAGGAAGTCCCTGAGGTTAATGGACAGGATGTGCCGTGGATCTTGTTCAAGCCTCTTGGTTAGCATCAGTTTTTCTCTCCTAACCACAAGCAAAGTAAGCATCACAAGAACACAGAACTACTAGCAGGGCAGAGAAAGCATGTTTACGTCAGGAAACTTTCACAAAGTTTTACATTCATTAATGCCACATTCATCCAGAGGCACACCATGAAAAAAGGCATCAAGCATAAGAGGAATTTCAGCTTAACCCAAACCAGAGGAACCCGATACTGATATGGAGATTTGCAGAGCAAAGTAAGCCACCTGAAGGAGTGGAAAGCTATAGTCCCAGAGGGAAGACTGTGGCCACGGTGCTCACTCAATCACAAAACTCTTACATCTCTGAGTCACTCTGCCATTCAGCTGAATAACATGTGCACCAGAAGAGTATAAGCCAAGCTAGCAGTATTTCCCCGGGCAATCCACTGATGGCTCCGCAATGTGAATTCATGAGAATTCAATTAAGCTAGGACATGTATGAAAACAGCACAACTAACTAAAAATATCCTCCCCAATCCCCATTCTCTCTCTCCCTCTCCCTCTCTCTCTCTTTCTCCCCCAGCTTCCAAGTCAACTAGCAGACCATAAACCATCTTAATATACCCTCACAGTACATACATGCATTTATTTTTAAGCTAGAAATTGAAAAAGTATATCCATATTAGCTAATGTATAGAGAAGAATTCTATTTTATCATTCAATAATACTACACAAATCTCAAGGTAGATGTCATTTTCACATTACAAGATCAGCTACTTCCATTCCCACACACAACTCATCTACAGTCACCACAATGCAGTATTTCCAGATGCTTTGAACTACTATCTTGTTGGCCCCAGACTGCAACACCAATAGCCTGGGATAGATATTCCAAAAGCACTATAAAAGGCACCATGCTGGGGAGTGCTGGCAATAAAATAACTCTCTTTATTCCACCTTTCATGATTGATATGTAAAGTTAATTCACAGCAGAACCGTACCCACTCTTTGACTGGGCGTACATGACTTTTGGTTCATGAAAGGGCAAAATTCCCTTGTTCTAAGTGAGATAGCAGAGCTCCCATGCACAGCCTTAATGTTAGGTATCTATGAAAGTTGCTGTAAACATCAGCAAGTTTTCATCAAAGCAGCAAAGAGATGGGAGGGCAATGGTGTCAAATGCATGTGAAGGGAAGTTTCAGCTAGAACCCAGTTGAAAAGGGATAAAAGCTTTCAGTTAATTCCATGCTGTTCCTGACATATTCTTATAAGTAAACAGTTTCAAAATGGCCTCAAAGCATAAAGGAACCACAGCTGTCAAAGCTACATGTGTGACTGTAGCTAAGAGGAATGGATTCAAGATATAATTCTTTAGATGAACACTTGATTTCTTTAAAGAACAGCAACAACCAATTCTTATTTGTAGTGATCTAAGAAAGAAAGGAGGGAGATCACTAGCACCAACTTAGGGGAGGGATATAATCCAGATCACTTACTTTTCTTGTATAATTCTGATTTCTTTCTTTGGTCTACAACAGAAGAAAAGAAGAGCAGGATTAGAAGAGAACTAGCAATAAATATAAAGATCACATCCATGTTTTACCACCCCACTTTCAGCAGAAATCTTAATAAAGGATGCTCTTCTGCCTTCCAGCACTGCCTGTTTCAGCCTTCCAAATGTTCCAGACTACCAATTCCATTATCCTTGTCCACTGGCAATGTTATCTGGCAACACAAGCTTAAAACACCATGGGACCATCTGGTTGTTGAAGTTGGCCTTAATTATGATAGCCAAGGGCAGAAAAACACATTTCTTTCTGATCAAATTAAAACACTGTTCAGATGTTATGCCTAAATATATGCATTAAAAACTCATATCTTTTAGCCTTGCCTCCAATATCCCCAGCTCTATTTCCCTTTGCCCAACACTGACTAAATAGCAAAATCTGAAGGGAGATTTTGTACATATTGACATGAAAATGAATATAACTTGCATTGACATCAGAGCTCTGCCTTATACGGATCTATTTATTATTAGATTTATATCCCACTGTTAATTTTGTACAACTCAAGGCAAAATATACAATGTTTCTGCCTTCTATTTTTCCCCACAATAAATCTGTATGGTGATTTGGGCTGCAGAGAGTGACTGGCCCAAAGTCACTGAACTCACTTTCACACCTAAGAGAGGACTAGAACTGGGATTCTAGTCCAGCACTTCAGCCATTACACCAAAGTAGCTCTCTTGATTATAATCATGTTTTCATGATCATGTAAACTTATAATACAAAGGTTGGGGGTTAAGGGATCAGAGCATCTAGGGACATAGGCAAAACCCAACCACCTGTTTACTCAGTTGGAGCAAAACAGCAATACAATGTTTCTTAACTAGCTGCTGGTTCTCAATTGCACCTACCCAAAGAATGTACCAAGCAGCCAGTGAAATTTCCATGACAGAGATTGAGAGCATGTAAACACACCAGATACCCACACATTCATTTTATGACACAGATGCAGACCCATAAGGAATGCTTCTCTTCCTGAAGCAATGTTGATGTAACTGAGGTTTCTAAAGAAGAAAAGTTAAAGCCCTCCTATTACAGTAAACGTACATCATCTGTCAATCAATATAGATTAAATTACCAAGCCTATGGCTAGCAAGGAAAAAACCCATCCCAATACAGAACAAGACCACAAGATTTTGGGTGAATAGGTGGATACAGGTGACCAGCTGGGTACTATTGGTATAATTGTATAATCCTTCTCCAAATTCCATCAGAAAAGCTCTCTGTCCTCACCTGCATTCACATTTACTGTGCTGCTGGAAGCTCATTGGATGTATATGCTGGCTCTGAAAGGGTTTGAGTTTCATGATCTAGAAGGAAAGAATGCAGTAGAAGGGAGAAAGAAAAAAGAGGGCAGTGAGTCGCATTCCCAAATGGGTAATGTTCAACAGCCATCTCACAAAACAAATAAGCAAAATAACGATAAAACAGAGGAGGCAAAATGAAGGCTATATATGAGTTAGCATTCTTACGCTGCCATCCTATCCCCATTTTACCCTAGTCTAAACCAGTATTTCTTAAACTTGGCAACTTTAGGATATGTGGACTTCAACTACCAAAATTCCCCAGCCATCCATGCTGGGAGTTAAAATCCATACATCTTAAAAGTGTAAGAAACACTGCTCTAAACTCATGGGACTCAGTTTTGAGCAGAAATGTATTGGAAAATGCTCAAAAGCAGTAAGAAATGCCAAATTCCTGATATGAATCACCATACCAAAAAAAAGTACAATTAGTCTTCATTTAGCAATCACAATTGGGTTTAGCAAATTGGTTGTTAATCAAATCATTACTATGTTTATTATCTTACTTCAGTTTTCCTTTGCTTTACAAACCTGCAAACTGGATTGGTTATAAAGTTACTCTTTCATCCCTATAGTATCTGCAAACAATCACTAAATGAGGCAGTCACTCAACAAGGACTACTTCGTAAATAGGCCTCATGTCCACAAGTTTAAAGGTTAAAAGAATTTTTGCCCTGTTCATCAAAACAGATTGCCTTACGAAGTGGTCTTGGCTAACTCGCACAGATCCTTTATACCGGTATATAGATTCTAAAATGTGGATGTTATTTAAAGAGAATTAAGCAAGGTATATATAGAATAACAGATCTGGGGCAAATAATCTGTCTATTTAGTTTATCAGGCTAACTACCTTTTAAAATGGTTAGAAAGTGAAGCACACACAGGAAACTGAAACTTGAAATGTAGGTTATTACATGAGTATGTGATCTATATGTCTCTCTGTGTGTACATATGTATATAGAAGTATAGGCAAAAAGTGGTCTCTGAATTTTCAGGGGAAATTATATTCAGGTTTAAATGAATGTGTACAAAGCATCCCTTCACTTTACAATCCTTCCCTTTGGAGAACATGAGAGCATCACAGTAGCCAAGGCAGCATTTATAGTTCTTGAAATAATGAAGGCCACCAGGGCAATTACTTTTCTGTTCTGTTTTGTTGGGGGGGGGGGTTACTTTTGTTTTTGTTTTTATATTTAGGCTGCACTTTTTAGAATCTCAGAAGCACTTCTGACCTACTCATATTGCCCAGGAACAACATGACCTAGTCACGTTACTCTGGTCACATTAAAAATAGGTAAAAGCTAGGTATGTCTAGCCAATTGAAAAGAAGGATTGGGGGGAGGGGGGGAGAGGACATAATAACAGTCTTTAGTATTTGAGGGGCTGTCACGAAGAAGAGGGGATTTATTTATTCTCTAAGGGCAGGAAGTAATGGATGTAAGCTTGTTAAAGAGAGATGCAACCTAGAAGTAAAAAGAAATTTTCTGACAGTGAGAACAATTAATCAATGGAATACCTCACCTCCTGGTGCTGTGGGTGCTCTATCACTAGAGGTTTTCAAAACTAGACTGGACATTTATCATTTAACTGGGATAATATAAGGCTCCTGCCTTGAGCTAGGAGTTAGACTGGAAGACCTCAGTGTCCCTTCCAATCCTATAATTCTATGATTCATCCAGTCCTATAATTCTATTATTCATTCTTTCCACACCCAACAGATACAAGTGGTTATATTAGGAGCTGGATGTGGTCCAAGACCACCAGTTGATCCTTCCTAAATTATAAAAACCATCCATAGTGGAATTTATTAAAGAAAACAAGACAAAACTGCAGGTCAAAAGTTGCCTTGACTGTTTAACCATAGTCTCACCTCCATGGTGACATTGTACAGCTCTGTAGGCACACATTCTAGCGCTTCATCATTACAGCATCCTCCACATCTCATCAGGGCCACACAGGGTGGTTTGAAGATGTATTCCACCTCATCAGGATACTCCTGGAAAATATCTACCATGATCTCAATTGGCCTGCAGGCACTGCGCTCATAGACGGTCATAAATGGGATAACTAGAAAACAAAGGGGAGGGAGAAAGGAAAAGGAGGGATTAGTTACATTTATTCTGTGAAGTCTAACATTAACATTACAATATAGTATACACATAGACTTAAGACACAAGGACCACTAAGTCTGCCCCTTCTACTGGATTCTTACCTAACAGGCTCAGCAAAATACAGTAAATGCATTAGCATACTTAAAATGTACTTAAAGCCTAAGAAGGCAGACTATAGGGATTGTGGATGAGCAAAATATGATGAATCACTGACAAGTTTAGCATCTGTCTTGTCTGAATTTTAACCAGCTAGACATTGAATGCATTTGCAAGATGGAAATAAAAGTGATTCACAAGACCACAAATCTCATGGCATGGTGGCAGCTTGTTAGAGAAGCTTTACCCTGAAGTGAATGGAAACAGAACCTGGTCATTTCAGAAACCCAGAGGTTCCAACACAGTGTCCCTTCACACGTAAAATATCTCAGCTCCTATTTGATGTTAGCCTAACAGATTCTCTCAGAGGCACAGCTGTCGAGCAGGACCAGATTCAATTTCCTCAGAAAATTTTCTGCAGTGGGAATATCACATGTTCCAGGACTCGTCACACAGTGCCATGTAGCTGGGAAATATGCTTCTTCCTTTAACTTCTGGTCCTATGCTACTGCCAAGACTATACAAAAAGTAGCCAGAGAAGAAGCAGAAACTCATTCTAGACTCTAGTCGTGTAGTTTTCAGCACAAAAATCAAGGAACTTAATGGGAGGGAAGGTCCTGCTCCCTTCCATAAACCCACGCCATACCATTTCCTGAACCTCTCCAAAATGTTTTAGTTTTAGTTTTACTCCAGCACAGAAATGCCCCTCATTCATGGTTCTAAACTACAAGGAGCAAACAATCACCTTACTCCCTCCAAAAGTGTTGCCACCATTCTGGGTTGAGCACTCTGGGTGGCTAGCAAAACATTTTCATAATTTCATATTTACACAAAGGGCCTCATAATTTGCTTCAATTATTGTAGAATTTGATATGAGTAATTCTGGATTGGATTGAGGTACAATCCAATTGAAACTAAGGTTCAAAAGAACTTCAGTGGGCCTTATTTATTCCGGATCTACCTCATTATGATATTTATTATTAAGTTCTAATGTTAGAAAGGCGTTTAGATTACCTTCTTCAATGAAGCCGGGGAGGTTCTACCAGAGAAATTATGTATTTTATTCCAGCCCAGCCACCAACATCTAGCTCAGCCTTCATCAGTTGCCAGCCAGCATGGCTGAAAATTCTAGCTGTCATGTCCAAAGCATCTGGACAGCCCACAGTTAGCATTGAGAAAGGCTGATCCAAATATGCAGGAAAAAGTGCATGAAACTAAAAATCACTCCAGTCCAATTTTTTTTATGCAAGATTGGGGGGAGGGGAGAATGCAAGGCCCCCAGCCTTAACAAATTTATACATACATACATACAAACACCCAATCCTACCATGACTAGGCTAAAACTAATGATTCATTGCAAAACTGAAGCAGGAGATAGAGACGCATGGCTCAATGCAAGAGTACAAAATCTGTCTTCCAAACAGAATAAGAGATCTTTTAAACAAAACATGGGCTTCTGCCTGTTCCTCCAACAGGAACATTAGAAGTAGCTAATGGAGTCCTTAGAGAGGCAGGAGATACTGTTTGACCTAAGTGTGTGGTTTTTTTTTTGCCTTCCAAGGCCTGCAGTGTCTACGTTGATAACCCAGTGTGATAAAAAGCACAAATTGCTTGCATCATGGAAAAAACAGAAACCAGTAAGCGTTTTGAACAGTCCTGAACCTGTGACAAACCAGCATAAAGGTTGCTCCAATGAAGCGCAGGCACGTGCTGGGGGTGGGGAGAGGGAAGGAGAGAGACAGAATGCTCTTGATAATTGCGGAAAGTTAATTCTTGGTCATGTGGGACTGAGAGGGCCACCATCTGAGGAGAAGCCTGCCCGGGATTTCTACCGGCTGCCCAGCCTAAGTGCCTATTTAAAGAGACAGTTGCTCAGAGAGAGAAAATGTGTAGTGATGGGCGATCACCAGCTGAAAAGGAGCACTTCCATCCACAGCAACCTTCTGTCCAGTCCAAGCTCTAGCAAGACTTGTGGGATTAGTGTGGGTCAACTCCTCCTTATTCCCCTTCAGGTTGACCTTAACCTTAAATTGCAGCTATCTATAAACTGGAGAATTAAACAATTTAATGTCTGGGAAAACTTGCCGGCACATAGCCAGACATGTAACACCTTGCTGATTATTCACTGCTTTCTGAGCATTAAGAGCGCAAGAAACTTTGTCATAATAACGCTGAGTTGACAGCATTATTATCTACCTCCTTATGCATCTGCATTCAGAAGAAAACTAATGGACAAAGACAAAGACTGAGCATCTCAAACACTTGACTCTCACGCTGTGAAACAAATTCAACAGGTGTTTTCCCTGTAATGAAATCTTACGACCCACGTACACACTGCAGGGGATGTATCCCCAAATAGAGCTCAGTATGAAAGTCATGGGGTACCTACTGTCTTTGCCTGAGCAACTAATTTACCCTTTAACTTCATCACAAACTATTTATTTATTAAATTTACGTACCGCCCATCTCGCCATCTATCTAAAGATAACTAAATGGCTGTCCTAAATGATTTAGGATTTTTTTTATAATATGTGGATCATCCAAAGAGATGCATCCTATGTCCACATTTAGCATCTTCTACAGAGTTTTTATTTTTGCTTCATCACTTTCAAATGTATAAATAGGAGAAGGGGGAAGGACAGTGGGAGAATTATCAGCTTCTAAAAACTGATAATTATAATGATATGAAAAGTGAATAGAGGCACCTTCTTATTTCTGAGTTCTTTGCCTATTTCCTATGTAATTATGAATTAAATGAAATTTAGGTTAGTATCTCAATGATGATCAAACATAGAATGCCCCCTAGAATATACCTAGAATAGTAGACTCCATTGCTGGCACACTCCATTAAGATAATAATTCTAGCAAAAAGCATTATTCTTCTGCCTCATTTGGAGGTAACGTTCTTAAATTAACTTGCCAATCTGTTAGCAACAGAACACTACAAAAGCAGACTCAATGCAGCCACATCAACAGAAAAAAAGGTAAGAAATTGCTTTGTCGCTTTCCAGAAATCGTGGGTGCTCCATCACTGGAGGTTTTTAAGAAGAGACTAGACAGTCACTTGTCTGAAATGGTATAGCTTCTTCTGCTCGAGCAGGGGGCCGGACTAGAAGACCTCCAAGGACCCTTCCAGCTCCATTCTATTCTATATTCTATCCTTTCATATGAATGATACTCAAACAAGAAAAATGGTGCAAAATAACAGAGATTTGAGTACTCTAACTATTCTAACTTTTAAGATACAAATGCAAGAACAAGGGAAATTAAGAGATATTTGTCAATCTCTATTTAAGAGAGACTGGTCACTGATACACAGCAGAAAGAGACAATTACTCAGTTGCTGGCCTTCTCATTTGCAGTTTAGCATGTAATAATGTGAAGTCTTAAATAGTGCAACTTGATCATCTGCATCTTTAAAGCTTCACTATGAGTCCCCCCAATAAGCTATTCTATGGTCCCGCAGAAACCTCAGATCTTTATACCTAGTTGTGCAACGTTACTGCAGCAACTGTTTTGCAGTTGCTTGCTAATCACCTCTCTTGATATTCAATTATGTCAATCAGATCAGGACTTAGTCAGAAAGCCTGGTTTTATCTGGCTACTGGTTGACTAGGTGACATAACGCCTAACCTTTAAGCAGAAGGAAAAATGTAATTATGATAACCTGCAAAACCCTTGCTGGCCTTTTCTGAAATACAGCATTTCTCAGTCCCGGAGTTCAAAGAAATCCAAACAACTCCTTTGTGACAGACTAACACCACAAAATACAAGCCAATGCTTGAATGTTATTCACGCATTTGCAGTTCCAAGATAAAAAGGGCCAAGCAGTTTAAAGATCAACCTGCCATGAAGTTGTTTTCTCACATACACAGGAAAAGGAACCACCATGTATTCATTTTCAGGGCAAAAAAAATGTGAAAACCAGAACAGCAATTAGATTACAATATAAGGGTGTGCTCTTACAAAGTTATGCTCTCCTAAGACTCTGACAACACTCCTCCAAGTTCACCAGGCCAAAAAACTTGATTGCAACTGAAACTAACCGTGGTAAAGAGAAAAGGCCGCCCCCTGCTGCTGTCTAACTCTAAGAACAGCAGCAAGTGCCACTCCCTGAATGCCCCAAACTAAAGAGATTCCACAGCAGAATTTCACACTGTGGAAAGCAAGTTGTTTGCTATGAATCTCCCAAGTTAGGTGAACTTCTGCTGCCTGAAGCTTCAAAGGCTGTGAGGATTGGTACTAAGTTTAAACTGGTGCTCTCTGTACTGTGAAACAATAGGTGCTACCCTCTTGCCAGTAGCTTAGAAACTGCCATTATTCCCTGAATCCCCCTCAATTTCTTTACTGTAATATGCCTGATTTCTACATCTCCTCCTTTCCTTCCTTCCTGCCACATATTTTGCAAAGTACTGTATAAGATTTGAAGGTTACTAAATATTTCAAGTTATGTTTTTGCTGAGGAATTTCTTTCTGAGAAATTTCTTGCAAGACCCAAGTCTAATAAGCATTTGGCTAAAAGACAAATGCATTTAGACCCACGCTGCCAAAATCAGAGGATCCTGGCTCCAGACATAACAGAACTTTTTGTAACAACCTACTTCAACCTGATAGCTTCCCAACTGCAGCTTCCATAATCCCCATCCAGTGTGGGCGATCATTTCCACAGATGCATTCAGGAGCTAGCTGGACATGGCTGATCTAAAATTTTAAAAGCACAATGGAGCTTCCATTCTATTCCATTTTTTGACATGTTCAAATAAAATGCCCAACAATGCAGCAAGTGCAGCTGGTTATAATGGCCTATTTGCAAGAATGCTCCCAGACTCTCTTAAGGTGCAGGCAATTCTTCTAAACACACCAACAGCAAATGCTGCACATATCTATGCAGAAGAAATCACCACTACTTTCAGTAGGGCATATTTCCCTGTAGGCATGTAGCACTGTGGCCTTTAAAAAGATGGATCAACCTTCTCATAATTGTTTCTGAAAATTATCTTTTCAGTTGGCCAGTGCCATGATCCTTGCAAACTTAAGCACTGATAGTTTGATAACTTTATTTTGTGTCTGAGCAAAACAACATGGGTCAAAGGTCTGTCAGCAAAAAGATGAGAGAGGAAATTTTCAAAGTGACTTCACTTTGAAAATCATGGTAAATTCCTCCAACTATTATTCCCAGAGTTGCTGAGATGGCTGATCTTAGTTTTAAGTAAGGTTTAAAAAAGACTAAAATGCCAACATTCCAGTCCAATATATTCTCCCTGACAAGCTTCTTTAGCTGGATATTCTCCATGTAGATTGAACTCCTGCCATTCACAGCCTGTGTGATCTGCAGCTGTACGCTTAACACATCTGGGTTGATAAGGTTGTTCTTTGAAGTTTAATAAAAACATGGTGTTATCTCATTTTCCTTTAGAGCAGAATACTGTTGTGCATAACTGCAGCTGCTTAATAAAAAAAAATCCTGGGAAATCTTGAAACTCAATATGTCAAACCTGGCAACTAAGAATCCCCCACTGTCTTCACTTAAACGTTTTCGGTGTAGTCATATTGGAAATCTTTAGTCTACTTCACTCCAGTTAGTGAAGTCACTTCCATTGTTTCTGTCCACAGAATTACAGTCCAACACCACCTTCATTCCACACCCTCACATAAATTCATTTTCCAAATGTTAGCAACGTAAGTGAGGATTCCCTCCCCAGCGGTCCAGCTAATGGACTGGTGCCAGTTCATCTCCTCCTCTTCAAATCATCAATACCTTCTTGAAGGGACCATTATATTTATCAGGGAATTTATCAGCACTTACCTTCACTTTGTTGCCTGTCTCCATCCCCCTGGGCAGGAGCAGCCTGCAACACCTGAAAAACCAACATAGAACTAATCAGAACACAAATCCGGTGCCCTCAGCCTACAAACCCTGAAGCTCTTTTTCGATCTTAAGTCACTTTGTAGGTTTGAGTAATAAAGGTCAGAATCTGTTGTACTTTGCAGAATACAAAAGGAAACCAAAAATGGCATATGCCAATTATGTTCTAATTAATACCCATTTCTCTGCAGAAAATCCAAAGGAAAATGCACCTGAATTGTGAACCAAACATTTCTTGGAAATATGGAAATTAATGGACTTTTTGCTTCTGTTTCAGTGGTGGTCTACAAAATATACTGTACATGGCCAGATTCCATGTCCAGCTACTTTTAAAAATGTTGTATACCATGCCAGCATCCCCACTTTGATTCCATACACCTGGAAAGTGCCAAGTTGGCAAACTGTGGCTTACCTGTTGTCTAAAAGGTTAAATAATCATTGACTTTTGAAATTGCTTTTTATTTGGCTTACTACATTTAAGTTGCTTTTATGATTCGGTGCCAATGGAGCTATTTTACAGGGGAAGATACTATAGAAAGATATCACAGAACTTTCAGTGCCTAAAAGGGAGCTAAGAAATATACTGAGACATTGGGGAAGTACAGATTTTACACTAGCAAAACACTGAGTTGTCATTTTCTAAGTATGTAAGAAAAAGTAGATTTAAGCTATTATCATACTCTAGACAAGGAAGATCCCCTGGGATATAAATGTGAGAAAGCAAGATCTCTATTTAGTAAGAATCAATTTAGCTTGTATGTCTGCTTTCTGCACATGGGACAGAAAGGAGAACTCAAAAAGTTTTCTCGGATAGCACTCTCACTTTTCTAGGCAGCAGAATGATCTGCTTTAAAGCATTTATTATTATTAAGATTAAAATCTACAACACAAACCTGAACAGGGGAGGTAACTGGCAAAAGAGAAAACAATATTCTGACATTCTAAAAATGACATGACAAGGAATCTGAATGTCAAGTGTTTCATACCTCTGGGGTACTTAGCCAAGGTCATTACCACAGTTTCAGCAGAGAGGAAGAACCATCAGGCCTTTCTGATTTGCAAATTATGGAGTCTGGAATCAGCCAGTGGATTTCAAGAGCAATCCAGCTGGTTCACTAGGCTGTCAGCAACAGGTAACAGAGGTTAAGAATGCAATGCTGCTCATCTATTTGCTGCCTGGTATCCCCTACCTGATTTGGGACTACATTTCCAAGAACTCCCAGCCCACATGGCCAATGACTAGGAACTCCAGGAGTTGGGAGGATTGATCTACTGGATGGCCCAACAGATAGAATCACTTGGATCTGCAGAGACAGGAGTCTGGCAGCACACAGGTAACAATGTTCCTTTTTAAGCTGACAAGATTTTTCTATCTCTGGGTGAAGGTCACAGCAACTTTACAAACAAGGTGGGGGAAGTCAAAGCTTAATCACTAAGGCCTTCATGGGCCAGCAAGCTGCCACAATCAGTTCTGAGCACAGCCTCTGTTGCATCTGAAAGACGCTTCAGACAGGCAGCTCTCTGGTGAGGTGGCAAGTTGCCACAGCTCCTTGTCAGGCAGGTGTCCGCCCATTTCTGTAGCATCGCGTAGAGCACGTAGTCTTTATGAGCCAGCAGGCTGTGGCAGGCTGTCCTGGGATTCCTCCATCTGCAGGATGAGACTGTGGCAAACATGCTGCCCGCAAGTGCCCTAACTGAGCAGATAAGCATGCGGCCCTGCCATAACTTGGTCAGGGCTCTGGGGAAGGAGACACCCCCAGGTTTCATTCTTCAAAGCCCTGCTTGGGTCCTGCGGCATCAGCTAGAAACTGTTCCTTACTTCTAACCTAAAGTTGCCCCTGAGGTACTTCTTGCTGCTTCTTCACCTTGTCCAAAACAGCTTTCTCCTTCTCTCTTTCTCTCAAAGCCTGTGTCTGTCTGTCTGTCTGTCTGTGTCTGTCTGTCTGTGAGTGAGTGAGTGAGTGAGTGAGTGAGTGAGTGAGTGAGGATCATTTAGGAGAGACCTGAAAAATCACTAGAAGAGATTCCAGATTGCAAATAGGGACTTGGTATGGTCTGTGTCCATCTGTCTCTTTTTTTTCTCTTTCAAACTGCCTATCAAGGCTAGACTATTATTTCCCGGTTAGCAGAAACTGGAAGCAGTATATTCACCAATCGGACAAGGAAAAGGAGCCCCATTAGCCATCACGTACAATCTATTCACACCATTGCTCGTGCCATTTGCCTTTGAATCTAGGAGCTATTTATACAGCAGAGTCACCTTGAATCCATTTGAGAAAGCTGAAGGTTCTTCTCTGCTCCTATGCTGATGAATTACATTTTCTCTGGCCAACGCTGACAGGGTCCGTTAACCCAAGTATCAGGGCTTAGATGAAGGGTCTAAATGTTCCCTGTTCCCATCAAAGGAAGGACAAAACAAACTTTTCTTCTCAAGGGACAAGTGCCCGTTTGAAGGTCACATTGCTTGTACCCATCTCTTTTCCCTGGCCTGAGGTTTTACTCATTGTTTACCCATCAAGACACTTAACTGTCTCCTGTTAAAGAGTTTTCAGCAGCACAGACAGTAGGAGAAATATCTCTTTTAAGGCTTGAGCAACAGCAAGTTGGCAGGGAGCTGGCAATTCTATTCTTATATCCTACTCATTCCTATATGAAGCAAGTAAAAGGTTAACTCAGTACATTGCTTCTACACACACACACACACACAAACACACATACTTCCTATTCTTTCACATCAAAACCATTCTTTCTCTAGCTTTCTCCTCCCCCTCCCCTTAATCTCAGCAGCCTCATTAAAAGAGCTTTGTAACTGTTTTGGACTGGAGCAAACAATCCAGCCACTTTGGGAGGGCCCCTGGGACTAGAGTTAAAAACCCATGCCATCCTAGGTGCTGGGGGGGGGGGGAAGGAGAAAGCCTCCTCTAATATTTTCTGCCTAAACGCTGCAGTTCTCCCTCTCCTCCTCCCCCTGCTATGCACTCTAAGGAGAAAGAAAGCGCAATGGCCCAATAAGGGAGGGATTTCTGACATGGCACAAAGAAGAGAGAAAACGAGTTCAGAAAATGACTAGGATACATCGAAGAGGGCTGCAACATCCACTTTGCATCAGGAAGAAGATTTCCACCTTCAGCTGCACAGCTAAAAGGAGGAAGGTGACCCACTGCCTCCCTTCAGAAGCTGCAGCTGGGCAGTAAGCAGGAGCCCCAATGTGGCCTGAGCAAAAGGCTGATGATGGCTGTGAGATCATTAGCAGTCTGGTCACACGCTCTTGTTTCCACCCTTTACTGTTTGATCTTTGCTCAGTCCTACCAGAAAGATGTCTTGAGAGGGAGCCCCAGGACTTGCTCACTGCAACAAACTTAGTACCGGTATCACAAAGGATTACATCAGGGGACTAAGTATTGCCAATGTAGCAAAACTAAAGGCAGGCAGGTTTTGGATTGGATCTTCAGTCTTTTCATCCATGGGTCTTCTCACCATTAACACATGCTTCACTCCAAGGGTAGCACTTTCAAAAGTGATTAATCACTGGGGGGGGGCACTGCACCATTATTACAGCCAACAGATGAACTGTTGAAGAGGAAATCAATGCCTGCATTTCAATCACCTGAGTTATGAGCTCACAACTTACATTAAGCTATACTGTGACTTGTCTGGCTTTGATCGATTGCTTTTTTTGAATCCACCCACTATGGTGTGTCAACCATGGGTTAAAACTTCACATAATATATAAAACAAGTTAACTATGACTTTATTCAACAAGTCAAGGCTGGATATATTTTATTTATTTATCAATTTTATATAGCTGCCCATTTCACCAAAAGCAACTCTGGGCAGTGAAAAGCAATCCAATAAAGCAGAAAAATAAATAAAACAATCCGCTCCAAATACCATTACCTTATAATTAATAAAAAAAGCATTAAAGCTATGAAATCAGTTTGCATTATATATTAATAGAGATTAGTAGTCCCTAATAACTTACATTAATGCTATCTCACTTTCAGCAAAAGATTAGACTCGTCTTCCACGCTCTCTTCAAGGTGCCACACTGCACAGAATAACTTAATTCTCTTCTTACCAACAGTTTTTTCCTTCCATGTTTCCAATATAGTTTAAGCTGTTTCAAAACTTACTGGGGTCAAAAAGTGCAAATGCATTCATTTTGTGCTCCCCAGAGATTCATACTTCATATACTGTATCTGCTTTGGCTTGGTAATATATAATATTATAATATGGCACCTAGCAATTTACCCAAATGATGGTGGGGTCATAAGAGTTGAGGATCCTCTCTCTACTTACTTCGGGGAAATAAGTCATCTATATTTCTGATCATTCCATCTATTCTCCCTCTCTGTATTTTTTTTATATTCTGTTTTTATTTGTCTTCACAGTACTTCATGCATTAATCAGATTTCTTAATCTAGTGGCATCCAAACGTGCTGGACGAAATCTCCTATCACTGGCCAGATTGTTTAGGATGACAGAATCTGTAAATCCAGGCTGAGTAAGCTTGGTATAACCTGAGGATCATTTTAAAAAGCAAGCATGGCCATCTCAGGTTAACCTGTTCACAAGTTTTCCTCAAAAACACCTCCTGTCCTGTACAGATAAATGTGCTGCTGTCACTCGCAGCAAAGCTGGACTTGAACAAATTAGCTTGGAACGCTTGTGACATCTAACCAGACAAATCTGAAATGGCAGATATCTTACATCTACGGCTGAAAAAAAGAAGTTATAACTTTTTCTACACTCTTGTTTAACTTGATGCCACCAAGTGACTATTGGCTATAGATGACAAGATTTTGGTCCAAGACATAAGAAAAGTGGCAAAGGGCAGCATGCCTGCATTTGAAGTGGGGGTTTTAAGACTTCACTTCTCTCCCTTAAATTTCCAAAGGCAAACCACCATGGAAAATTAACCCGCATCCCCTTTCTTGTGAATCAACTACCTAACAGCAAACAGGAGCTAAACCCAAGCAAACGCCACAACCATCCAACTTATTTAATTCCTTTAAGGAGCAAGTCAAAAGCTCCTGCTAGTGGGGTCTTCGGGTAATGGCCTTTACCGTACTTTCATAATAAGGAAACGAATAAAGATGAGAGGAGTTTAGAAGCGGGAAACCGTATAGAGAAGGAGCTCTTATTTATGGAAACTCAGCAGGGTCGTTCCATCTGTAAATCAATCTGGAAGAGCCACAGAATTCATTTGGCGGTCTTTGATCTCTGTTTGCTTTTGCAAGCCAGGAATTTTGAACTCCGGTCAGTAAACCTGCCTAACTAAAGCAAACAAGCCAAAAACACCGCTTTTGCAATGTCAGGAGGAGCAGGGGGAGGGAGAGGGAGCGCAGCGTGCGCTGCTGCTGCTGCTGCTGCTGTTACAAGAAGTCAGCCTATATGCTCCGATCAGTGACGATGCAGAGACGTGCCTCCTTCGTAGGGCGTCCTTCAAAAACCAGGTTTCCAAACTACCCAGCTCCCCAGACAGGAAGGGAAGGAAACCTACTCGGAACGGTCTAAGCCTAGGCAACGTGCAAGAAGGAAGCCAGACCTGCCGGGGTGGGCAAACAGCTTCTCATCTACTTTTTTTTTTCTCCCCAGCCCTGCGATCGCACGCGCAGGCCCCACGCGGGCGGCGCAGTCAGCTTAAACGCCACATAACGTAGGGCTTTGCTCGCTTGCCCGGCTCAAAAGGGTCGGTGGCCGGTCTTTTGTCGGCAGCCCCGAACAGCGCCGAGCCGAGGTAGCCGCGTGCCCTCACAAGGTCAACCAAGCACCGGCGGACTGAGCGCGAGCAACCCAACCGGAGGGTCTGTCTGGCGCCTCCGGATCCGCTCATCCGACGCGTGTGTGGGCTCCCTTTGGGCCCCCCGCTATCACCTCGCGCTCGTCACGCACGTTCAGCGTAACATGCGGCGAACAGGCCACGCGGAGGAGGAGGAGGAAGAGGAGGAAGGCTTCCCCGCCGCCCCAGATCCGCCCGCCCGCCCCCTTTACCTTGGCGTTGTGGAAATAAAGCAGCGCCGCCAACCCCCAATGGATCCAAGCGAGCAGAAAGTTCATGATTCCAAGAGCGAGGGTGGATTGGCTCGGTCGGGTTCTCTAAGCCTTCTCTTCTTTGCTCGGCGGTCGCTGTGATCAAGCTGAGGGGTTGAAGGGGGAGGGGGGGAGAATATTAGACTCTGGTTTCACCCGTCCATAAGCTCGGCTCTCCCGAGTCCCCGGAGACGTAGTTTGTCCTCGGTTTGCCGCGCGCTCGGGGTCTTCGGCTCAGCTCGGTTCCGATCCGGAGCTTCTCCAGAACAATTCCCCAGCAGCACAGCGAATAGTAACCGATTTTCCTCTCCCCTCTCCAGGCACACTCCAGCCCTCGGTGGCAAGACACCCCACGCGAGCACGCTCGCTCTCACCACCACACAAGCACCGGGGCAAAAAGAAAAAAGAAAAACCGAGACGAAGAAGAAAAGTTTGCCAAAACTTTCAGTGCATTTTTTTTTTTCCCTTTCCAAGGTCTCGGATCTTACAGCTGCTATGACTCGCTGCTTCCCAGCTGAAGTTGGATGGTTGGGTTTGTTTAACAGCAGTTTTAGGAAGAACTCTTCATTCAGCCCGGTTCGATTCGGGCCCCTTCTTCTTGGCTTTAAAAACTTCCCTCCCCCTTTTTTTTTTCCACCAAAAAGGGCAAAATCCAAGTTCTTTAAGCGAAGAAATTTCTCAGCAGATCAGGGGAAGGGGAATAAATAATGGGCAAATAGAAGAATGAATCGCAGATTTTTAAGAGCGTAAGGGAGAGAAGGAAGAACTCTGGATCTCGTTTCCCTGCTCGATCTCGCTTCCTTATTATTATTTGTTTAAACCGAGAGAACGTCTTCACTTTTATGTCAATGAACGTCTCCGGTCTCGCTCCCTCTCGCTCGCTCGCTCGCTCTCCCCCTCTCTCTCCCGAATGTTAGGCGCAGTAGTGGAAGTGCAGCCTGCTCCGGGTAGCGCTGTCTCTCGTTCTCTTAAGCTATGGCACTCTCAGCTTTTCAGGGTTCGTAGTCCCTCCTCCGCCTCCTCCCTCTCGTCACTCCTCCTACCTCAGTACCTCTCAATTAAAACATCTCTTCGAGCCACCCACCCCGCCACACACAAAAGGTTTCGTAGGTTTATAATGATGAGAATAAGAGCGGAATGTATTTTTCTCTCTCTTTCTCTGGAGAACAAATGAGCAGCAAATTTTTTTTAAAAAAGGATTCCTTTTGAACGTGTTAGCCATATCCATAATTTCAATGTAGAAATCTAAAATTAATCAGATCGATCACAGATGCCTTCCTAGAGTAGCACGCTTCCTCCCCCCCCATTAATGATACTTGCTCTAGAACAGTGATGACAAACCTTTTAGAGACCGAGTGCCCAAACTGCAACCCAAAACCCACTTATGTATCGCGGGGTGCCGGGTGGGTGTGGCCCATTGGGTGTGCGTGACCCATTGGGTGCGCGTGGCCCATTGGGTGGGCGTGGCTGTGGTGGTAACGGCAGACTGGGTGGGACTAAAAAGTTCAATTAATCAATTCCAACTTTGCGAGATTTTTCTTTTCCCGCGAGTAGTTGAAATTGATTGAACCTTTTTTTTTTTCACACGGCGGCGGAGGCCTAAACCGAAAAGGTTTTATAAAATCCAGCTGAAGGCCTAGGACAGGGGTGACGGTGCTTGTGCCCACAGAGAGGGCTCTGCGTGCCACCTGTGGCACACATGCCATAGATTCGCCATCACAGTTCTAGAAAAACAAATATTGTAATGGAAAAGGAAAGGGACTGGAAGTTAATCACTTTTAGATCCCTGTTTTTTCTGAAAACTCCCAAATGGCGTGGATGGCCATCCTCTCCTAATTTTATCCCCATAAAATATCCCCTATCCTTAGCCCCTTGATATGGGTTGGTTGAGAGTGAGTAGCCCAAGCTCAACCTGAGGTCAAATGCAGACTCGAACTTGGTTATCCCAGGCCAAATTTTAACAACTAGACCACACTGATTGAATTCTGATGGGCCTCCTTCATATTTCTTTTTCTGATTTTACAACTATATGGGGGGAAACTCACTCTATCGATCCCCCTCCCTCATTTTTGGCATCAGAAAAGATATAAAGGACTCAAGGGAGCTGGGTGGGACTATGTTGTTGCACTGTCTCAAGGAACAGCTTTATTCTGAGAAGGACCCAAACAAAACTTTAATTCTTCTTTGTGGATACAAATAAATCTCCTAATATATTTTGGCCAAAAATATGACAATCTTCATTTCCTTTTTTCCCCACTTACTAGTTTCTCCAAAGCCACCTTTGGTTTTGCAAAGCCATAAGCAATTTTTCACTCCCGAAAATTATTTTATTTGCCAAAATTGTTATTTTTTAAAAAAAAAATTCTGGAAATAAATAACTTTCACATGTTCCAGCTTCAGCCAAGAAAACTAGTACTTGAAGAAAATTGGGAAGGTTTGTTAAGGGTGGGTGGGCAAGATTGCTGGTGTATGTGAGGAAAATATCATTAGAAAGCAGTCTGCACTAGGCATTTGACGGTGGAAGGAAAAAGACAGAGCTCTCACTAAGGGTTGTAGCACAACCTGGTGGTAGCAATTTGAAATTTGAGAAAAATACTCTGTCCTTTCTCAGCAGGTAGGAGAAAGTGGAGGGAAGAGAACTCCAATAAAAAAAAAATTTACTGCTCCAGTCAAGAAGAATTTCCATATAGGAACTAAAATGCCATCTCACAAGCCCCCCAGCATCTTGTAAAGTCACCCAATCATTCTCCTGCAGACATAACAAGACTAGGAACAGGGTTATTTATGTTGCTAGCTTCTTGTAGTGAGTGATGCTACAAAGTTACTGTGAATTGTTATAGGGGAAATGCACTGAGAGAAACATTCCTATATTAGGTTTGGAAAATAACAAATTAATTGATTACTTACAGTTACTATAACGCTTCGGGTATGTCATTTCCCCCCCTTTCATGGCATTAAGAATGTATAAGTTGCTGGCAGTCTGGAAAGTGGTCAAGCAGCAGCATCCAAGGTCTTTGGGAGCTACGTGTGGCTTCCAGTTGTGCATCTTATCTATGTATTTTATAGCCTTATTTGCCCGCCTGTGGTTTTACCTGGTCATCTCCTGACTCACTATTCTGGTAGTGTTAGTGATGCAAAAAGAAAGAATCTTCGCCACCACAACTCTACCAGGCCTAGTGTAACAGCTGCAAACCAACACTGGTGGTTTGCTTGCATCTTTCCTTGCATCTATGTCTGTCTCTCCCTTAGCTCAGCTGGACTTGACTTTTTCTCCAACATAGTTTAGCATCTCAAGCAGAGAGGATTCCTGTTTCTGATGCAAGGGTGTTTACCTGGTATTTGGGACAAATAAGGTGTAGTGCTAGGTGTCAAACAAGAGATCGTGATTTGTAATGAGCACAATTAATAGGAATATTCTTTGTTATGTAAATGGAGACTATAACGCAGCCTGAACTGCCGCAAGCATGGAGTGAAGAGAAATACTTTAAATTCAGGGCATTTGTAACTCCTTTATAAAAAAATTAAAATAGCAGAAATTTCACAAAGTAGTCCAGTCTTATATGATCTGTTTTGTCATATGAACTCTTGCGTCCTTTTAATTGTTTTTAAAATTTTGTTGATGTTATTTATTTGTTTTTTTAATCCTTTCAACAACAAAAAAGTGTTCCCAAAGTTGCCTATCTATGAGCTGAAAAGGGACACCGGCACTTTCTTTAACTGTTTTCCATTCTGTTGATTCTCTGATGTTGCTGTTTACATTTCAGATAAACCTACAGTTGACATCAGCAGAAACTTCCCTTGAAATATAAACTGCGACTTTGGAAGAAATTTTCACCTGAATTCTAGCAGAAAGGGAACAAATTAATTTCTCCCTCCTACCCCCACTGTCATGAATGCTAAGGAATTCTAGCTCATTTGCTATGCAGCCCTGCTGTTAACACAGCCTTCCCGTACTCTGGCTTCCAGATGTGTCGGCTTTCAGCTTCTATATTTCCAGCAAACCCTTTCCCTACTGCTGGCTTTGAAGTGCTATCTAGGCATTTTTGAGAAACAAAACTAGACCAGTATCAAATTTGCTATAGTGACTCCTGGTCTGTATCCTGTCCCTACTGGCTTTAAGTAAGTGTAGTTTCTTAAGTTCCTTCCTCCCAAGACAACAAAGTCTAGTAGATCTTGAACATGGCTTGCAGAGTTTTAGAATAAAGGGGAAAATTCAACTTTTAACACCTGTATATCCAAGGATGACTTAAACCTGTGTCAATAATAAGTTGGAGGTGAGATAAAGGTAATGTTGTGGAGCTACAGCAGAAAAAAGGTGGTTGCCAGGGCATGTGTGCTATGCTTAAGTACAAGTGATGAAAGGTCTCTGGTAGCATTTAGTTTAACTCTCATACATGTTGTAAACAGTGGCTGTTTCTTTTCAACATTGCTTTGCGAACACTCCCTCTGGTGTGACAGAAGTAGAAATACACTCAGCAATTACTGCCTTTACAGGAAGCATCAATGAGAGGCTTTAGATGTAATCCTATGGAAAATTAGGAATAAAGTCCACAGAATTTGATGTATTTGACTTCTGAATAAATATGCATAGGACTGAAGTCACAACACCAGCATTAGGGTGACATTTATACGTGTTGCCTGTCTTTGCACATCACCTTATGCACTGCTATGATTACTATTCTGCCTAATATTTGTTTAGTACCAACCCTGTTCAGGCAATCTAGAAATTAATCAAGCTTGTTTTTAAATCGAAGATACATTCATGCTTTTAGCATTCAGTATGTAGGACAAGATATTATTTAAATATTATGTTTGAAAATAGTTTTTGGTCTTGCTGCTGATAAAGAATATAAATGTTACATTTCCTTACCCAAGTGCCCTCTCATATTCTGGACTACGAATCCCATCATCCCTACTCAGCCCTGGACCAGGAAATGTGCTATGCCAGGCAAGGCATATACTTAAAATATTCCTCTTCAATTTTTCACCATAGTTTTTTTTTAAAGGCTGTAAAAAATATAGTGCCATTTTCTTTTTCAGCAATCAATTCATAGAAGCCCAGCTTCATCTTCTTTAATATTCAGAAGCACAAAGTAAAATAAGTTTTCAGGGCAAATAAATCTTGAGATAGCTAAAAGGATCCAAAACTGAAAGTCTTTTGTTACTGCATAGGATTCGATATAAGTTGGACTTCCGGTTTTGGTAGCCGGCGGGACGGGTAGAAGAAGCCGGGGCTCCGGCTACTCAGCCCGATTTCGCTTCAAGCTAAAGAACAAAGACCCCAGAAAGATTGCAATAGTATGTTTAGGTGTGTGTCATGTATGTGCTTCACTTTCATTTTTGATGTGTGCCGTTGTGCCCACAGTAAAAAAATGACAATAAAGGTTATCTTATCTTATCTTATCTTATCTTAAAAGCGGCGAGCAACTACAAAAGGGGAGAATTTTTAAAATAACCCTCTGTTGGAACACCCAGCCCAACAACTCAGGGATCTATTGAAACAATGTTGCAACATGAGAAAATAAGCACTACCCAAAATGAAATACAGGCCACACTAAAATTGATGCAAGAGTCAATGCAAAGAAACCACGAACAGACACAAAGCAATTTTGAGAAATTAAGTGAAGAAATTTTGGATATAAAAGCACAATTTGAAGTTCATCATCAAATGATTGTTAAAAATGAACGAAGAATTCAGAAAATGGCAGATAAATCAGATGATATGGGGGGGAAATGGAAATACTATTGCAAGAGAATGAAAAATTAGAAGGGGCGGTCACGATTCTAGAAATGGACAAGGCGGAACATTACTTGAGATTTCAAAACATCCCTGAGGACAGAAAAGAAAATATAGCAGTTGTGATCATTGAGCTTCTAGCAGAAGCCTTGAAAGCAGACAGAGCAGAGATGCAAATGGAGATAGATGAAATATTTCGAATGAATTCAAGCTATGCAAGGAAAAATAGGTTACCTAGAGAAGTACATGTGAGATTCATAAAGAAAACAACAAGAGATGAAATACTAAGAAAAGTGAGAGATGAACTATTACAATACAAGAATAAAGAAATTGTGGTCTTAAAGCAGATACCTAAGAGAGTGAGAGATACTCGAAGACATTATCACTTTTTAACTACAAAGCTGATTGCAAAAGGTATAAATTTTAGATGGCTAATGCCAGAAGGCATTCTAATCAACTGGAATAATACAAGGTATCGGCTGGATTCAATCTGGAAAGCAGAAGACTTCGAAGTAAGACATCGAGCGGTTTTAGATGAAGGAGTGCAACAACGACAAGAGGAGACTATGGAACAGACACAAATGGAAGAGACAATTCAAGATGAAACTACAAAAACAGGAGAACAGAAAGAGAAATCTGAACAAGAGAGCGAAGGAACTGCCAGAGAGCAGAGGACTACGAGAGCGACTAGACCTAAATATAAATAATGGAAATGGAGAAAGAAAATGGAATTTTCTCAGTGAATGTAAATGGACTAAACTCACCATCAAAAAGAAATAAAATTTTTAGGAAACTATAAAAATTAAATATAGATATAATTTGCTTGCAAGAGACACACATAAAAAAACAACACCATAAACTGTTGGAACACCCAAAAATTGGGAAACTTTACTATGCATCACCACATCAGAAAAAAGAGGTGTTGCTGTATATATTAAAGAGACAATAGATTCTAAAATGATCTATTCAGATGAAGAAGGAAGAATTGTGATGGTAGACATATATTTACACCAAAAACAAACACTGTTAGTAGTAATTTATGCACCAAACAATAACCAGGAAGAATTCTATCAAAGCCTCCATAGAAAAATAATAGAAATGGAGTATCAAAATATCTGTTTAGTAGGAGACTTTAATGCGATAGTAGATGGGACAATTGACTATAAAAGCAGTAAAATAGGGAAAACTGGAAGAAGAAGATTACCTAAGACATTCTTTAATATGACAGATGAAATTGGAATACAAGATATTTGGAGGGAAATCAATCCAGAAAAACTACAATATATTTTTTATTCAAATAGTCAAAAATCCTGGTCAAGAATTGATATGATTTGGATGGTATCTGAATTGAGGTTGAATATACAGGAAATTGAGATTGAAATAGGCACATGGGCAGACCATAACCCTTTAAAATTGACATGGAGAGGAATTCAAAAAAGACCAAGATGGACTTTAAATCAAGCTATACTAAAAGAAAGAGAATTTGTAGAATTAGCAAAAAAGGAAATGGAGTTCTTCTTTAGAGAAAACAAAAAAGACGACACAACATTACAAAATGTATGGGATACAGCTAAAGCATATTTTAGAGGTATAGCTATAGCATATATGGCAAAGAAAAATAAACAGAGCAGACAGCAATATGTACTATTAAAAGAAAAATTTGGAAAGTTAGAATCAGAATTACTTTGAAAAGAGAAATGGAATTAATAAAACACAAAGTAAAATTGTTGGACTCAGAAAAACTGGCACAGCAGATAAAAAGAGCGAAACAATTTTTTTTCCAAAAATGCAAACAAACCAGGAAGGTGGTTAGCTTACAAACTTAAAAAACTGAAAGAGAAGAAAATGATATATAACATAGTAGATGAAAAAGGTTGTCTACAATTTAAAAATGAAGAAATAAAAAAATAATTAAAGAATATTACAAGAAACTGTATGACAAATAAGAAACTCCAAGAGAGAGAATGATTCAATATCTAGAAGAAAATAATCTTCCAAAAATTCCAGAGACATTTTTTAGGATTCGATATAAGTTGCAGCCCTTACTCCTCCCAGCACTGACAGCTAGTGAGCCAATCATTGATAAGGTATGCATTAAATCTGAACTCCTGATCCTGAGCTTAATCAGACAGATTTAGAATTGTCTAAAGTGGGGGGGGGGGAATTCTCCAAATCTCTCTGAAATAAACTGGATATTCCTGAGCAAGTGACTCAGAGAATCACACGTATTTAAAAATGATTCCATTTCCCTTTAATTCTGTATTTAACTCCTGGAAACAGAGCCACAGGAACCTCTCCAGACCATGTCTTGTAGTTCAAACTGGGAATTGAACTAGTAGCTATTACTTTAAACCAGAAATTCCCTTTTTTCAGGACAGCCCTTTCTTTAAAAAATCACAGGAATGTAAGGGGAATGTATCAAAAATACAGTTATTTTTATTTTTACTGGGTTTTTTTAAGGCCACCAGCCCTGAGCTTCAAGAATCCGAACAAGACCAGGGTTAGAATGTGCTGTGTCCTTTTGACCTCAATATTTTTGTAGCCCAAATCTAGATCTAGCAGCAGTGAGTGCCTACAGTAACAAAAGTAGCAGCTGCAGTGCTCAAACCATCTTGGGAACAGCATCGCTTGAGACATGCTCGAACCATTTCTCTCTGGTGGTATCTTTTGAAACACCACTATCCCAAGCTCATGTATGAAGCTCCACAGGGCCCCTACAACCTGATTCAAATCCCTCCACACCATCTATTTAATAGCAGTATACAAAAAATGGACAGCACACAGTCCAGGCACTCAGAGGAGTTTGCTTACCCCACCACTCCTGGATACTCTCCTACTGGTTGCTGAAAAACCCAAAAATTTCCTGAGAAGAATGGTCTCTCTGACTGAAAGATTGGACTGGGGAAGGGCTGGTTTGATGACTTTAGTTAGTTACTGGTTTTTTGGTAGCCACCCTATTATGGGACTGTTACACTACAGCAGGGGTCTTCAAACTTGGCCCTTTTGTGACTTGTGGACTTCAACTCCCAGAATTCCTCAGCCAGGCATGCTGGCTGAGGAATTCTGGGAGTTGAAGTCCACAAGTCATAAAAGGGCCAAGTTTGAAGACCCCTGCACTACAGTACCAAAATGAGAAACACAGCAAATTGTCCACAAGAAAGATAGGTTAGTTCCTTTAAAAACCTTAATGCCTTTCCAAATATTCCATCTTAAACCTCCTCCCCCTTCCCTTCCAGTGTCTCCCTTAGCTCTCCTTGATCATGAGGGACCAGGGAATGTAAATCAACACAAGCATATCTTAAAGCCTTTTATTAAAAACAAAACCTGTAATTTCCATTGGATGAAGGTTACCACAATCTGTTGGTTCCCTATTTTAAAAACAACCAAGCAATTATTGGGTTATACTTGGACTAATGTAGCAATCAATAGTCAGGTTACCTGAAATCTCATTCTGCTCTCTCATGTGGGGCCAGAATGCTGCTGTCCCTCCTGTTCTCAGCCTTCATTTTGCTCCTCCCTAATATTCATGCAAAATACCAATGGTGTTGATCCACTGTGCCCTGCACATGAGCAAACCCAATTCTTTGAAAGACCCAATGGTGGCTCATGAGTCTGTGCATTTGATCTGGCTACTAGACCAGGATGAGCTGGTTCTGCCACATACAAGAAGGGCCACGTTGTGGCTGAGAGACTTTTCCCACTTGGCTGTGGTCCTCTGAATTCTCAAATTACACCTAAACCCAGATCCCCCAAAGTTTAAATAAGCGTTAAAAATATGTTTAATATTTTTCTTTAACATTTTTATTAAATAAAAAATTATTCATTTTTAATATATTTCTCTACCCCTGTGAAGCCTTCAACTTGTTTTTTAACCTATTTACCATATTAATGCATAGATGTTGAGATTATACATAATGGGACCTTGAGTCTATAGACTCTGTATTTTGCACTGTGATTTTATAACTGATTGTAATGTGTTATAATATTGTTATTATATGTCACTCATCTCATTGCCATAACTCTGGTTGGCTAAGAACACATTAAAAGCCAACATAGAAAACCCAGCAACAAAATTTGAAAAGAAGAACTTTGAGCCCATTAAAAATATGGGGTGAGCAGACACAATCAAAGATAGGCAGTTGGTTGAAAGCTTGGCCCTGGGCCAGGTAGGCTTTTACAAGGTGAGAATCAGCACCTTGAATTGCACCCAGAACCCTACTGGGAACCTGTGGCGCTCACTGAGCAGTGGTGATTTTATTCCACATTTGCAATGCACTTATAGAAACATGATGAATAAATGAGCTACCACTAGACAATGTTCACAAGCTCTAAGGAATACATATACACATAAGTTTCCAGACCCAACCAAAAATTGAACCAGTTAGAAGGAGGAGGTGCATACTTGTTAAAAGTAGGCAGAAACAATGAATGTGTTTTTATTTATACATATACTTCAGAAACACAATTTCAAGATTAGCCATCCTGATTTCTTACCCTTTGAAAATCGTATTTTCACTGTGTCTATTTGTTCTCCACAACTAATATATTAGCGTGACTTGGATATGTGGGGGAAGGAGAGGAGAGCACTGGACAAATACACAAGGAATATTAGTCAGCTTCCTCACTTGCCATCTATTCATGCTACCAACATGCCCTGGCAACTATTCTGCCAAGTTTCTATGATGCTGCTTTCATCTCATTCTCAACCTGTATGGGAGAAAGGCTTAAGCGATTCTTAGTTGTTCCAAACTTAAAACAGTGTTTTCCCCCTTCAGCAACACTTAGGGGGAAAAAAAGCTGATGCACTTTGTCAGTTATTCTATTGGCAGTGCCGTCCATAGAATTGGGGACAGCTGAGACCTATAGACCACTTCAGACTGTTGCGGGCCCACCGCCTGCCCTTAGATTCTAAGCATTGTTGTCTACCACCACATTTCCACACACACCCCGTCCAGAGCTTGCCAGGCAGCAGATTTGTGGACTGATGGAACTTCATGGTCAAGCAGGAGAACCATCTCTATCAAAATTCAAACTTTGAGAGAATCAGCACCCCACATTTTACTGCCCTGCTGCTCCGGCCATTGTTTTGACTGTAGCTTTAGCAGATTTTAAAATGGTAAAAGCACTGTCAAAACAAGCTCACTGAGTAGCCAATCAGCAGCTGGGGGGAGGGGTTGTACCATAAAGTGGGGGAGCCTCCTCTTCTTTACTGTGAGTCGCTACTAGCTGCCAATCAGCTGTTTGGTGAACTTGTTTTGCATCTCAAATAGTTGATTGGCAGCTTGGGAGCTATGTGATAGAGCAGACAATGGCATTAAAACCACTTTTTCAATTAGCTACTGCTTAGAGTTTAATTGGAGGAAATGTCAGCAACACCAATTCATAGCTGCTTTATTGCTGTATAATCTATTTAGAACATATGTGCTAATCATTCTGAGTGGACATTTGGAGAGAGGGAGGGGGGATGGATCATAAATCAATTTACATTTGGAATTAAATTCATGAGACTGGTTAGTGGCAAGATGCCAGGCTACTGCATCTTTCTCGGGGCAACAGTCTGATTCCATCCACTTGGAAAAATGAACTGAATTTCCATAATGCAGCCATACTGCCAGGTGTTTCTCTCATGTTTACACTCATGGATGCCTTCCCTGCTTCCCACAGTAGTTCCTATGACAATAGTGCAAACCCTTTTTCCCCCTTATGGTATCATCACTGCCCTGCCACTATGATCAGGCAGAGTAGGAAGACTAAAAATCACCTCCATTTTAAGCAGGCACCTGGGAAGGGTGCCTTGACCACTACAACACCTCTCCTCTAGAGCAGGGGTCCTCAACCTTGGCAACTTTAAGACTTGTAGACTTCAACTCCCAGGATTCCTCAGCCAGCTTTGCTGAGGAATTCTGGGAGTTGAAGTCCACAAGTCTTAAAGTTGCCAAGGTTGAGGACCCCTGCTCTAGAGCACCATTTTCTCTGAGATTCATCCCGCTCCCATCCTGATTGTGTTTAAAAGAAGTTTGGGTTAGAGTAAAGGCTGGGTCCTAGGGATTTTGCTATTTGCAATGGTTTTATTTGTTGGTTCTTCTTCTGGATATTTGAGGGTTTTCTTTGTATTTTATTATTGGTTTTATTGTATGCTGCCCAAAATTGCTATAGAATTGAGTCGCCTCATACATTTAATAAAACAATTTAATAAAGAATACTAGAATCACTGCTGGGGTGTTACAATAATCAAAGCAATCTGTCCTTCAGATTAAAAGACACAATTGTAACATCAGCCACATTCTTTGAAAAGGCAGCTTCTGCACAAGGCTGGTTTGTAGCCTTTTCACCTCCTAGCTTCTCCTAATACCATTTTATCAATTCTTCTCTTGGAACCACTTTCAGCCTATACTATAGCATGAAGTGGCCAGCCAAGTATCTCTACATTAATACTTAGCAGGTAGAAGCAAAGGTATCAGAATCTGCAGTGTGTTCAGTAGCTCTGTACGAATAGCAATAGCTATAGCACTTGGACTTATATACCGCTTCGTAGTTCTTTCCAGCCTTCTCTAAGACAGAAGTCCCCAAGTCCATGGAGAGAGGTTTTTCCGCAGCCCGAAGGATGTATGATTTTATCTGCTGCTTGCATCCCGCGGATGGGGCTTTGCTTGTTTGTGCAGACTGGTTGCTGGCATGCTGCAGCCTGGTACTGGTCCACGGACCGTGGGTTGGGGACGCCTGCTTTAAGTGGTTTATAGAGTCAGCATATATTGCCCCCAACAATCTGGGTCCTCATTTTACCAACCTCGGAAGGATGGAAGCTGTCAATATATTCTGGTTAACCCATGAATAGTTTTATAAAGGACTCTTAGATAATATTTCATCCTTAAGCCAACTGCTTTGGACTTTAGATACATAATACCAAAGAGGCATATCAAGGTGTCTATTTGTTTTCCTTTTCCTTCATGTGTTAAGATTACATTGCATGAGTCTAACAACCACAAAACAATTTAATTAACCTCATCGTGAATTATATTGATAAATTCACTTGTTTTGCTACTTGAAGTATTTGCTAAATTTTAGCAATTTAATCCTGCTCTCTGCAATTTCATTTGAGGACAGCTAATATACCTAGACCAACTTCCTCCTCCTGTCTTTGGTCTTCATGGTCAATATTTTTTTTTAATCTGGTCATCATTTTGAAAATGGGGTTGTGTTAAGTACAACTAGTACAAAAGTTTCAGTTTTTCCATTGGTTTGAAAACAGCATGCAGATCACTCTAACTTTTGTGTGGAGTTGACATCTTACATCCTATAGTGCCTGGCCACTTATTTGGCTTTTAAAGAGTTCATTTATTAATTAATACACCGCCGGGCCAATCTCTTTAATATGCAGTCTTGGTGGACCAATATTTGCTGCCTTTCAGAAATGCACATCCTTCATGGACCATAATTTTTCTTTCTCTTCAACAGTTTGGCCACACTATTTAATTATACTTCCATATTTATTAATGAACTGGAGTATACAGTCAACTTTGGATGAAAACGTCAAATAATTTCATCCTTGTAATATAGACATCCTAAATTGTAATTAATATTAATAGAATACTTTTTTTCTTTTTTAACACCCTAAGTTAGGGGTGTCAAACTGCCAGCCCACAGGCCGGATGCGTCATGCCGAAACTGCGCCCAAAAAAGTTGCGATACGTCTCGACATGTCACGTGACGTTGCAAGTTTGACACCCCTGCCCTAAGTTATCTGAATGTCAATAATCTTCAGTTAATATTGTATAAACAATACAAGATATAAAAATGTATAACAACATAATGAAAAGGGAAGAAAGGAATTGGAGAGCTATGTAAAGGCTTGCTGCTTAAAACAACTAGTATGGACACTATTCTTTTTCCAAATCCTGTGCCTGGGAATTAAGACAGTAATAAATTATAAAGCCAAGGGGGATTTTATAGAGATAGCCAATTGCTTTTCTTGTCTTATTTTGGGTAGTGTTTGTTGCTATTCTCTTAAAAATATGATACTTATTAGTAAAATCCCAGAGTAAGGTTTTACTGACTGTATATTTTATACAGTCAGTAAAATATAAAATGCTCCTTCTCCTTCTCTTTTCCTCAGAAGAACCCCATGAAGTAGGTTGGGCTAAGAGAGAATGACAGGCCCAGAATCACTTAGATAGCTTTACAGTCAGCTATTTCTGTATTTTTGAATACTCCTCACAAATCAAGAACAGGACACTAAAAAAGTATATATCAATTGTAAATATCAATAATAGAAATCTAATGCATTGCACGCACCACTAAATTTAACCAAGGATCACTGGAACAAGCCAATTTTGACTGATTTTCAGAATGCCTATGGAGTAGGAGCTGTCTATATCTTCAGGGCCACCCTGAAAAAGTTTAGTATTATTTATGTTCTATTTTATGATAAGCTCAGAAAAAGTTTTTATTCCAGAAATGACAGAATATCACAATATTTCAAAGTAGCTAGACATGTCCCCTAGACATAATAGCTAGACATGTCCCCAACATTTAAATAGCCACAAAAATATTAATAGTTTAACCAAAGTATTCCATATTAATACATATTTCCTGTAGTTAAATAATCCACTACATAATGCCTATATAGGTATTGAAATAATGCAGAAATAATTAGCAGTATCCCACATTAAATGTAATCTCAGCAGGAAGTAGCAAAACCCCCAGTAGAACATTCTTTAGGCTTCTTAAATAGCAATAATTGCTCGCCGTAGGAGCAAACAATGTTCCACGATTCCAAAGAACCAGAAGTGAAGCAAATAGAAAGTTGGCATTTTGTTTTATGTAAGCATATACACAGGCACAACCCTACCATAACCCTACCTGAACGGTAGCATGGAAAGAAATCTTTGTATCTGATTTCATAAGACTGTTTTATTTGGGCTATTGCCAATGTCATCATGTGAATTTGAATATTGTGGTTGTTGACCATAGTTTATAACAAAGGCAAGCAATCTATTTGTGGCCAAGCAAGCTGTGCCTTTTACAAATTAACCTTTTCATCATTCAGAGTGTATGAAGCATGGTAGTGAACAATGGAGCACACTGGGACAGAAATTTCATATATATTTTTTCTGATTTGTTGGACATCTACATTTTAAAAAAAAAAGTCTTTCATGGAAGTGCTAAGTCTCTCAGACTTGGTTTTTGACTTACAAGGCTTGAACTCAATTATTATGTTTTAAGACCGTGTCACAGGGTTCAGACTTCATGGTAAGACACAATATTGTTTGATTAAAGCTTCCAGATCTGGACTGTTGAACTGTGGAAGACTCTAAAATATAATTAATCCAGGAGTTGAAGAGTATTCAGGTCTTGCTCCTGCCATTTATTGGTCATCTGGAGTCTTGCAGGTAAGATTTGGGTAGATCTGATTTGACATGTTATGTAAAGCTTTCCACTGTGGTTTACAAACCATGGTTGTTGTCAATAAAATCATAACATTTGAATCCATAGTATTTAATACAATCACAAGGAACAAGATCTGTTTTAAGTACATTAAACTTGTATCTTAGAGCTCGGCTTTTATATTGTTTAATGTTAATGAATCTGTGATATTTCTTGAGATACTCTAGAACAGGGGCGTCAAACTGCCGGCCTGCGGGCCAGACGCGTCACGAGGAAACCATGCCCACCCCATTGCCTGCAATGGGGGGAAAGTTCCAATATGTTGTGCGACGTCACGTGATGTCGCGAGTTTGACATGTCTGCTCTAGAAGGTTTTACTATAAAATAAGCACTTATTCATTAATTGTGGTTAGAAACTTCACCACTGACAAGGGAATGAACCTTTGAGATTAAGGCCCATTTAACCTTCGTATGGTATAGATCACAGGTGTCAAACCTGATCACGTCACGTGATGTATCGTGACGTATCGTGACATTTTTTGCTTTTGCAGAGCCAGGGTGGGCGTGGCCTGCATGTGACGCATCTGCCTCACGGGCCGTGTTTGACACCCCTGGTGTAGATGAAGAGAACAATTCATGCTAGATTGTTTGATAGCTTGATGCTATTTTCTTTTAGTTGGCTTGTCCACAGCTGGGGATGAGCAGTAGTTTGAGGTTAGAGGCAACTGTAACCTTTGCTAATTAAGAAAAAAACAACTCAACACTAATTGGAATAAAATACTGGCTAGGAAATCATCCAACAATTGAATATTTGAGAATCAATCCTATTTAGGTTTCAGATATTGAATATTATTTGTATATATGTGCAATTCATAGGAGCTCTGTTCCAGTATAAAGCTGTGCATTACAAAACTATAAATAATGAAAACTTGAGTCTATGGGTATTGGGAATTTAGGTCTAGGACCTGCCATTATCCTCTTCCTCTCACAATCACTTCTACCGTTTTCTTCCCATAAAGGTTATCTGCACAATGTACCTGTATTTGCTGCTCCTTCTCCTTACTCACTTAGCATGAATACCTCTAAATCAGTCCACTTACAAGTCTCCACATAGGTTCCTTATAGCAGCTGGCCTTCTATAGCCAGAGCTGTTAGACCCACTGGACATTGTTGCTGCCAACACATCACTTGTGGCCCTCTCTGATCACTGGGAGTAGTCTTTGTGCAGCATTAGTGCACAAAGAATAGTCTTTGTGCAGCATTAGTGTCCAACTGCATGATAGTGAGGCCCCTGAGATCATGGAAGAGACATGCAAGTGGAGAAGCCAGTGTGATCCATGTGGTTCAAATGAGGTGACTTTCTCCATCACCAGCTGAGGAATCACTCTGAAAAGAAAGGTTAGCTGCTCTGAGGAAGTCACATAAAGCCTCTTGACCAAGCTAGCCCAGTGAGATTGGCTGAGAATGAATTAGAGGCAACAGCAAATTCAAGTGCATTATTTAGATAGCCCAGATCGTAGAAAGACATACAAAAGCCTGTCCACTTCCCAATTTACGACTACTTTCCTTTATGCTACCTCTAAGCTTCACATGAAGGTGAAACTATGCTAAACGTATTTGACATCACTTGTTGAACACACAGTGATTTAAATAATGTGGTATGTGTATCTTGGAAAAGAAAAACTGCATTTATAAAGAACAATTGCTGGTTGTCTGTTCTATCCCTCTGGCCCCCAGCCCATCTTTTTCTGGACTTTTACATAATTATTCCAAGCAATTGCCATAGGCAGAAAAGTAGCCTTAAAGCTCAGGTCTTCTCTTTATAGCTCTGTTTCTTCAGTTTTCCCTGTCATATATATATTAAAAAAATAAAAAAGAAATAAGAAAGTAAATAGTCATTATAAAAACTAACCTTATCTGATTACTGTCCTGCACGTCAAAAAAAAAAAAGTCTTCACACACCACTGACCGTAACTGTATTCTCTTGTGTTTGCATTCTCTGTGCTTTAGGCTTTCATTCCCCAAAGGATTTGAGCATATCACACTGAATGCTAGATGAGATGGAAGACAAGACCAGCAGGATAGAAGTAATTTCTCTGCTCAGGACAGCCAATCTGTGAAACCTACTCAAATTCCAGAAGATAAGGATCATTAATAATTTTCTCCTCAGAGTGGTTGGCCCTGGCCTCTTCAGCCACCCTTTGTTCCCAGGAAGATAGCTGCTGCAAGTTGTGAATTAAAAGAAAATGTTTGGCATCATCTAGAAGAGGGAAATCCTGGGAGACCATGCCTGTCACGCCCACACTATTTGAAGAAAAAACAGAAAACAAACAAACAATCCCTTGATACAATTCAGATAAATATGGGGGGGGAATCATTAATCTCGTGAAATATCAGATGCCCCCCAAGGCCTGAGTTTCTGTTACGAGTGACATAGTTCTTAGTGTCTTTATAGACGTATTTGGCCTTGCCCATGTCTCCAGTAGACACCTTGTAGTAGTTTTATGTAGCATGACAAAATGGTATGTCCTTCTTCGTGTCAGAATTCCTTTCTGACAAATTCTCACCGAGGGTAAGTTTCTAATGAGGTTGAACCTTCCTTCATCCCGAGCTCTTTCCTAATCCATGTGTTCAGGCACACAAGAGACTCAATAGCGGGGAGAAGAAATTAACATTTTCCCCAAATGTATGTGACACCGACCCATGGTTTTCAGAGTGGATTTAGATATCAGATAGGAGGAGTTGGCTACTTGAAACTCCAAAAGATTTATTCAGGCAGGAATAACTGAGGAAAGGAATAGAGGAATGACTCAACAGTTTCTCTGGATTTCAGGATCAATTCATGAGAATCCCCAGGCTTGCATACTGATTCAACTGATTTATTTTGTATATATTGCACAGCTAGTGCTACTGTCAGCCAGATCTTAACTTTACACTGCAAAAAGGATCCTTTGTGGCTGTTAAATAATCCTGGGGTCTATGAACAGATTCTGTTTTCCAGGCTTTTTTTTAAAAACTAAGCGTCTGGAGAATAGAATAGAGCTGGAGGTCTTCTAGTCCAGCCCCCTGCTCAAGCACGAGGACCTATACCATCTCAGACAAGTGACTGTCCAGCCTCTTCTTAAAGATCTCCAGTGATGGAGTGCTCATGATTTCTGGAGGCAAGATGTTCCAAGGTTAATTGTCCTCACTTTCAGAAAGTTTCTCCTTAGTTCCAGGTTGCTTCTCTCTTTGGTCAGTTTCCAACCATTGTTTCTTGTCCTGCCCTCTGGTGCTTTGGTGAATAACGTGACCCCCTCTTCTTGGTGGCAGCCCCTCAAATACTGGAATACTGCTATCATCTCTCCCCTATTTCTTCTTTTCTTTAGACTGGCCAAAGCCAAGTCCTGCAGCCGTTCTTCGTATGTTTTAGTCTCCAGGCCTTTAATCATCTTAGTTGCTCTTCTCTGAATTTTTTCCAAACTCTCAACATCTTTTTTGTGATATGGTAACCAAAATTATCTGCAGTATTCCAGGTGTGGTCTTACTAGGGTTTTATAAAGCAGTACTAATACTTTGCGTGATCTTAATTCTATGCCTCTGTTTATACAACCCAGGATTGTATTAGCTTTTTTGTCTGCTGCTGTACACTGCTGGCTCATAGTCAAGTGATTGTCCATAAGGACTCCAAGGTCCCTCTCACAGTTACTGTTTTTAAGCCAGGTCTCACCCAATCTGTACTTGTACCTTTGATTTTTCCTGCCTAAATGTAAAACTTTGCTTTTCTCCACATTGAAACTCAATCTGTTGGATAGGGCCTATTGTTCAAGTTTGTCAAGATCTTTTTGGATCCTGAGTTTGTCTTCTGGGGTGTTGGCTACTCCTGCCAGTTTGGTGTCATATGCAAATTTGATGAGTTCCCCTTCAGTTCCCTCATTTAAGACACTGATGAAGATATTGAAGAGTACTGGGCCCAAGACAGAACCTTGTGGTACCCCACTGCTTACTTCTCTCCATGTGGATGTAGTGCCATTGAGGGCTACTCATTGAGTACGGTTTGCCAGCCAGCTACAGATCCATCTGGTGGTGATGTTGTCTATTCCACTTTTTCTAGCTTACCAAGGAGTAAGTTGTGGTCTATTTATCAAATACCTTACTGAAATCTAAGCATACTACATCCACAGCATTTTGCTGGTCTACTAGTTTAGTCACTTTATCAAAGAATGAAATAAAAACAGATCTGTTTTTAACAAACCCATGCTGGCTACTAGTTATAACTTTGTTTGCTTCTAGTTGTTTGCAGATCTGTTTTTTGATTATCTTTTCTAGGATCTTCCCAGGTATTGATGTTAAACTGATTGGTCTGTAGGTTCCTGAGTTTGTTTTTTTCCCTTTCTTGAAGATGGGAACCACATCAGCCCTTTTCCCATCCTCAGGTACTTCCCTGGTGCTCCAGGATTTATGAAAGATGTAGTGCAATGGTTCTGAGATAACATCTGCCAGCTCCTTCAGAACTCTGGGATGTAATCTGTTGGGTCCCGGTGATTTATATTTGTCAAGGTTGGATAGGTGTTCTCTTACATTTTCTTGCTTATTTTAATTTTTGTTTCTAGTTTGTGTTTTGCAATGTTTTTTTTTTTTTAGTATGTTGGGCTATAGTTTCTTTTTGTGTGAAGACTAATGCAAAGTATGAGTTAAGCAGCTCTTTGCTTTGTGTGTATGAGGCCCCAGGATTCTCTTGAATAGGGGAGGTGACTTGAGTGGCTTGCTCTTGGTTAATCCAACTCAATTTTTCTCTGGTGGATCCCGACTCCCTTTTGGTTTTGCTGGTGTGGTCGAACTGGGAAAGGAACTGGACAGACAGCTGCTCGGTGACCTGGCTGGCCACATATAAAACATTTGATTGGGGGTCCAGCGACGCTTTTGGAGCTCTAGTGGTCACGGCCGGTGGGGCTCGTCGGGGGAGCTGACACCTTGCCGGATCTGGTTTCAGTCTAGGTCCTGGAGCCAGTGGCTTCCTGTAGCAGTTTAACTCGATGTCTAAATTCACGGCCAAGCGATACCACTCATGGAGTTGAGCAGGGATCCCCCTGTAGACGCATGCCTGGAACAGATCTGGGTCCAATCCGGACTTGAAATGATGAACTAGTGATCGCTCAGGTCACTGCACAATTCTGCCAGCCACTTTCCAGAATTCACGCACATATTCCTTCACTGGCTGACCCCTCTGTTTCACCTCATGAATGTCTTTTTCAGCTTGCAAGGCTAGGGAACCATCTTCAAACCTGGTCCTTAGTCCTTGGATAAACAGGTTGAGGTTCCATAGTTCAGGTGATTGCTTGTTGTACAAGCCATTCAACCACTCCACTGCCTCCCCCTCTAAATTTGCCGCTACCACATTGATCATGTTGGCAGGATTTGGATAGGCATTAGCACTCCAGTTCATGTGGGAGCACACTTGATTCAAGAAGAAAGTTAGCTTCTCGGGGTCGCCATCAAACGTGGGCTTGAAAGAAGGGGCTTCCACGGGTCGCTGCCAATCTAAGAGAGCCTGCAGCAATCAGTACTGCTGCAGTTGGTCTCGTGGTAGCCCCGCTGCTTGGTGAGCTCTTGGTAGGGGCCCTGGACTGGTGTTGCCTGTTATTTCCTTGCCATCTTCTCTCTTTAGTGGACCTACAGTTTCCTTGACTTTTTTCTTGTTGTTAATACGTTGAAAGAAACTTTTTTTTATTATCCTTGATTTCTGTTGCAAGTCTTTGTTCATTCTGAGCCTTTGCTTTCCCCACTTCATTTTTGCATGGAGCTGTAACAACACCCCTGTACATATTAGATTATGTATGCATAAAAAAGGAAATTTCATAGAGATGTATAAAATGTTGCATGATGAGATGAAAAAGTATCCCTCTAGAAAACATACCATCTGCTAGTCCAGTTGGGGGAGATTTAGGACAAATATTTATTCAATGGCACCTAGTGAAGGCTTACTATCATAAGATAGACTCTATTACACCTACAGTTGCACTCACCTGTGACAAATATCATGTTCTTCTGTCACCATGTCACCATTGCTCTTGGGGAAATCTACTGTGGAGAAAACTGATCTATATCTATCTGCCTGTCGGTCAGTCAGTTTGTTTGTTTGTCTGCCTGTCTGTATGTCTATCTGTCTATATGTATCTATCTGTCTATCTGTCTGTCTATATCTATCTGTCTATCCATCCATCATCCATCCATCCATCTATCTATCTATCTATCTATCTATCTATCTATCTATCTATCTATCTATCTATCTATCTATCTATCTATCTATCTATCTATCTATCATCTAACTATCATCTATCTAGCTATCTAGCTATCTAACTATCCATTTATCATCTATCTATCATCTACCTAACTATTCAGATTCTCCCTTGGTCCCTTGTACTAAGTCCTCATCCTCTCAGTTGTATTTTAGGGGCAGTTTTGGCTTTTGTTTCTTGCCCTAAAGCATAGAAGGCAATGATGAGAAAGCACATTATTTTGAGCATTGATTTTTGTGTTCCCCCATTGGCCAGCAGTCATGGGGATATTTGTGCGGTGTTGCAAATGCAATTCTATGGCTTGGAAGGCAAAAATGATGGGGAAGTGGAAGTGTCCATTTTAAAAAGGAAAAGAGAGAAATGTATGGAAAAGAAGACATCAGTGGTTGTTTATCATAAGGATTTTCTAGTGTTAGGAGTCATCTGCCTCTCTTTACCAGTTGCGGAGAAGCATAAATGAAATGATAATACAGGTGGTCCTCAACTTACGACCACAATTGAGCCCAAAATTTATGATGCTAAGTGAGACATTTGTTAAGTGAGTTTTGCCTCATTTTACAACTTTTCTTGCCCCAGTTGTTAACTGAATCACTGAAGTTGTTAAATTAGTAACATGGTTGTTAAGTGAATCTGGTTTCCCCATTGACTTTGCTTGTCAGAAGGTCATAACATGACTCTGGGGCACTGCAACTGTCATAAATATGAGTCAGTTGTCAAGCATCCGAGGTAAATCACATGACTATGGTGACACTGCAATGGTCATAAGTGTGAAAAATGGTCATAAGTCACTTTTTTCAATGCTGTTGTAACTTTGAACAGTCATTAAACCAATTGTTGTAAGTTGAGAACTACCTGTACTATACTTTATCTGCAAATTTTCCAAAGGAGCTTGATTAGCCACGGTTGGAAAAAGATGGAACTAAATAGATCATTGATTCGGTCCATCAACATTTTTATTATGTTATTTTGTCAAGTTCTCAAGTGTTCCCAGTCTCAATACAGATTTGCAACTTTGTCCCTTGTAGTAATGGTTGAGCAAGGAAGGATGAAAATACTGTTGTTTTAGTAGTATGAGCTACACAGTCTTCAGTTAACCTTATACTGTTTCTGACAGATGTGACTCTGAACTTTATTATGCGTTGTTTTGTCCCCTTCACAACTCTGAATATGTTAAGCACCTTCAGTATTTTCTAGACAAAAACAGCTATTTAGAATTGCTCTTAATTGTCCACTTCTGAAGATGTAAGATTAGAAGGATAAATCAAATGCAAGATCTCAGAACAGCATTTTCAAAAATAAGAACATAACAAGGAACCTTATGTCTATTGCTGGCAATATTTGTTATGTCTGTACCTGACAAGCTGGTGTTCTTTGGGAGTGTCTGAATAGATTTGCAGGAAAGCAAGACTCTGGGTTTCTTTTTTTGTTCCGTTTTAATTTTAAAAGAGTTATTTGCTTTAGAAGGAAATCAGGGATATGCAATATACATATGGCGGAAAACTCTTCTCCACAAATATGCTACATTGTTAGGCATCCATTTTTTTCTCCGTCATACATAGTGTGCAAAATTATTATATTTTCATTATGTACATTCTGTTTATTTTTCAGGATGCAAAAAACATACATTAGGCAGAGAAGTCAGTTCTCAAGTCAGCCTCAAAAACCTTACTAGTCATTAAGAGATAGCTGTATAGATGTCCTTGAATGTGTGTGATGAAATGCCAGAACAAATGGGAATTGTCCAGTTAGGTTTCCAGTAATAGCTATAGCTTTAATGTCCTATTTTTATTTTTCCTCTTTCATATGGCCAGAAAACTTAAGATTATGCAAAATCAGAATATATTATGCATGAAATATGCATATTTGCTTAAACTCAGTAATGCATATGTGTAAAGAAATTCAGACTCCTTTGAACCACAGAATTCAAATTATGTAGATGAAGATGTTTGTTGTTGTAGTTTAGGACTGAACGCATGAAATCCATGACATCTAGATTATATTCGCTTTGGCTTCCCCCATCACCACCATATTTCTACATAAAAGCAACTGCAAAACCTGAATTAAAGTTGTAGAGGGAGAAACAGAAAGGGAGGGGGAAAAGGGGCGAGGAAATCCATGGTATTTCAATTTATTATGAGGAGAGACAACTTGGCTGAGAAGAAGAAAGGAATGAAAAACTTTTCAAGTACTCAACAAGTATGTTAGAAAACCAAACTACTTTCAGGATAAGGAGCACACAATCTCTTCGGTTTGTGTGATCTGATAAAAGAAACGTGAGAGCTATTTGAAACTGTCTCCTATCAGGAATGAAGTTTGTTTGCACATCTAAAGATCCAGATTTTTTTACAGATTTTTTTTTTTTGAATCACCAGTAAGGGTAGACAGCACAGGGTTGCAAGCATCCCATATTATTCTCATTGCAATTACTTGTCTTACTCCTGGTTCACCATCCTATTTGAAAATGACAGGAACACCTGGCCAGTCAAATTAGAGAAATGTTATTGATCCCAGACCATTTGGATGCTGTTGTATAAGGGATCCTGGAAGCAACTGAGACATTTGAGGACTTTCTACTTTCTTTTGTGCAGAAGTAACAATATATTTGTCATTATGCAATTTGATAGAGCACTCATTCTGAAAGCAAAAGTATTATTTTGTTATAGCAGCCAAATCTAAGACCAATGAAGTGTGCTGATAATTTGATTGGTGGATTGATGGATTGATGGATTGATTGATACAATGTATATAGCTACCCTTCTCATGACAGTGATTCCAGACAGCACAGAGGATTAAAAACCCAAAAACCTAGAGACAAATTGGTCTATTGGTTAAGGCCACCCGGCTAGAACATATGAGATGGTGAGTTCTAGTCCCACCTTAGGCATGAAAGCTGGCAGGATGACTTTGGGCCAGTCATTCTCTCTCAGGGGAGGTGACCAGCAGGGACATAGTGAGGGTGTTGTTAAGCCCCCGTGTAGCTGCCAACCCAAAGAGAATGACAACCATCTGGAATTCACAAATTCATATCTAAATTTGAAAATTGTAAAGTGATTTCGACTTATAGCAAGCCAGTTAAGGCAACATCTCATTGAAACACTTCCTTCCCATAGCCTCACATCTGGGCTAGGCTGTCTCTTCTCACACCCACTGAACTTATTTACCTGCTTCTCATATGCTCTCACGAGTGAGCACCCTAGGCCTGTTGCTGGAAACCATGGTTTCTGTCTGTTCAGCCTGAGCATGGAGGTCCCCTGTCTCTGCCTGAGAAAGATGATGGGTTTAACATCAGGTTCAAAAGAAATGGACCAAAGCAGGTAACACCCTTGCTCTGTTAGCACATACTGTATATTTTGCAGATCTTATTCATAAAATTAAGGGGGGGGAAGATGTTTTTGGATGACTCACTGGTGAATATTAAGATGCCAAGACAAAGTCATGAACAGTTAATCCCCTTCCATTGATTAAAATGGGAAGAACAAAAAATAAATTGTTCCTTACCTCCCTGCATAGAATTAGATGAGACAAATGGATTTGCCAACATTCTCTTAGCCTCCTCTGGCTGTAAATGAACTGTATGGATGTTCTGTATATGTTTAAAATAGAGCTAATACAGGGAGTATGCAAACTGCAGCTTTCCTAGCACTTCAAATCTCTGTGGCTCATTTATTTATGAGAACGATCCTATTTTCCTGGAGACACTACCTTGTAGAAGGAGATTATATAAACTGTTATGTGCATGTATACTAACCATATAGAAAGGTCATGACCAGACTGACCTAGCATGTCTCAGCTAGATCATATCTGTAGATAAGAGTATGGATTTTATGTGAGATTCAAAGAATGAAGCCCTACTTGTAAAACTATGCTGACAAGCATTTTAGATGTCTAAGAGAGATAAAGTAGGAAGGTATTTGCTAAGCACCTATAGCCCCAAATAGCCAATCCTTCAGTGATCTACCTACTCCAGGATGTTTCAATCTTAAATCAAGTTGATCTGTGGCTCAGAACAACAAGAGTGGCTTTAAAAGTAGAACTTAAGCCAAACAAGCCCAGCTGATGGACTTGGCAGGAGTTCTAAGATCTTAACGTCTATATAAAAATATGACAGAAGGTATGAATATTAAAATCTAATCAAGAAATTGTTAAAAATATGTTTCTGTGCATAAATTGTCATTTCCAAATTTCCCAAATGTGGTTTGATGATGAAATTGAGGAAATTATTGAAAATAAGGATATTTATGTGATTTTTAATATAAAGAGATTGAAAAGGAAAAAAAAGTAATGCCTATAGGTATGGCAATATCTGAAAACAGCAGAAATGAGGAAAATGAATTTCCTCAGAAAAAATATATAAAATATAGAGCTAAAGTAAGAAAAAATGATACATTATGGAAAAGATCTTGCAAAGACATCCCCCATAGTTATTGGCATTAGCAACAGATTAAACAAATTTTTGTAAGAGTTAAATATTTTGGCTATATCAACTGAGGTTTATGAAGAAAAACATTTCATTAGGCACATGTTATATCTTACAACATTACTTGGATCATTCCTAGGTTTCTGATAGAAACCTGAATTTCTAAAGAACACAATTCAAGATGTGAACTTTTTGTTTGTTCTTTCTACTGGGTTAGACATATGACATCATATAAAGGGTAACAGTTGTTGGACAGAGGAAGGGCCTAGCCTGGCTTGATACCAGGACACAGAAGGACATATACATGTTTTCATATTTCTTTTATCTTTCATTGAAACCAAATCGTGCTTTCAACGAACAACACATTTAACTTGAAAGAAAATTGTAAGAAGTTTGTTTTGGGGTGACTTTTTATCCATACTATCTGTTTTATCCATATTATCTCGTGTATGAGTCTCTTTTAAGAAATATGAGTTGCTTAATTTTACTATGTTCTTCTGACATTTTATTCAGAGGATTAGATTACGTGCACAAATCTTATTTAATTGCAGTGTGATCTCTACGATCAAAGTTTAGGAAGCTGTCCTGAACTAGTGAAATTGGCTGTTCTTGACTTATATTCTATTCCCGTAATGCATAATTTCAGAATCGGGAAATATCTGCCATCTGAAATTTAAGCACTGATGATATCTTCTTTCTAAGCAAGAACAATTGTAAGTTATAGATAAAGGTTGCTCAATAAAGCCATCAATCTGAAAAATGGGAACAATCCCATTATGATGATAACTTCACTGAGGAAGCAGACTATGTCTCAAAATATATTTTTTTTAAAACTACTTTTCTAATAAGGCTTCTCTTTTATTTTTGTTTGGTTTCTCCTCTGCAAGTTTTGAAATAAACTTTAATTAAGTCTTTTAAATAACTTTTGAAAAATGCAGGGAATGCTAGGATTGCAAAAGCATTTACTTCTTGCTTCTTTCTGAAGTTGTAACCCATTGCATTCTCCCTCCCAAAAGTATGTGTACATACACGCATGCATGCATACGCATCCATACAAAAACCCTGAGAAACCCCTCCTTCAAGAGACTCTCCCTCGGTACCCGTGTTATTTGTATAACTTTCCCTAATATATATATATATATTGCATACCTTTTGTGTACAATTTGTTTTAATTGATGCATTGGGCATTTTTACATGATTTTTGCTCACAAGGTTTTAGCAAAGAAACTATTTCAAGCATGTCAAAGAATGGTCTGAGTGAATGATATACTTACTAGTGTCAGGAGCGAAGCTGTTGTCATGGATCAACCTTTGTTTGAAAAGAAACAAAGTTATTCAGTATTTCTATCCTCGCACATATGCATCCAAGAGGGTCCGTGCGCAAATACACATGCAAAGAGATAAACAAAAAAAGGGTGTTCTGTTCTTTCAAATATGATACCTGTTTATGTAATTGCAGTGCAAAATCATTCCAAATTTTACAATGAAACAAAGGACTGGCCCATTTAATTTCATCATAAAATCCTGGAGGAACACACCCTTTAAGAAGCTCTCCCTTGATACCAATGTTCCTGCTATGTTTTTATGAGTAATATTCCCTTCCATCCTCCCCCTCCTCCTCCATGTATGATGTAAATACCAATTATCACTGTCAATCATTAAGAGGCACTTTGGTGTAGTGGTGAAGGCACCAGACTAGAAACCGGGAGAACGGGAGTTCTAGTCCCGCCTCAGATACAAAGCCAGTTGGGTGACCTTGGGCCAGTCACTCTCTCTCAACCCTAGGAAGAAAGCAATGGTAAGCCCCTTCCAAAAACCCTCACCAAAAAGCTACAGGGATTAGAGCAGGCAGTCAGAGTCACCACTGAGAGTTATCATTGACGTGGAGGCACACACAACACACAAAGAAGACTACATGCTTTCAGGGCCTCTTAAATGAAATGCCAGCCCCTAAGAATCCCAAGCTGCATCTTCTTTGGTCAATAACTGGCCAAACATATATGCCTAGGGAATGCTCCTCAATTTCATCTTCTTCCCAGTAAGCCTTGAAAATATGTTTATTTTCATGTGATTTCAATGATGCTCTGATTATCTCTCTCCTCTTTTCAGAGAGTTTCAAGCATTTTGGATCTGAAAATGTAACAAGACTCTCCTCAGCTCATAGTTCCTTAGATTTGCATAGGTTTTATAATTTGCATAGGTTTTATAGCCTAAATTACTGAGTGGATTTAAGATCTGATGCTACTTGCAACTTACAAATGAGTTGCTTATAGACATAGATTATGAATTGACAATCGCAATGAAATACGGTCTTTCTTTATTGAAATTATTATATAAAATTTTGTGCATACACTGCACTGGCATATGACTGTAAAACTTGCACATTTATGCAAAAGCAATACAGAAAAATGGAGCAGCAGATACTTAATACAGCATGATGGGAGTAGAAAAGAAATGTATGGGTTTGCCAACAAACAGAACTACAAAATGTGACATAATGAAGTGAGTAACTTCACAGAAAAGGCAATGGGCAGGCTCATAGTGCACAATGAATGAATTGATATTGGTCCACAACATACTAAACAGATGCCTATCAACCTTAAAAGACCCAGAAAATGCCCAAAGAAATATTGGGTGGAGGATATACAGTACTCAGTTCAAAGGTGTGAACTGAAAAATGACTTGTAGTGTGTCAATTAGAAAGCAGCCAAAGAGGTCTTCATCCTTTGGTGGATGGAATTAGGCTGAGATCGATCGATCGATTGATTGATTGATTGATTGATTGATTGATTGAGTGATTGAGTGATTGAGTGATTGAGTGATTGAGTGATTGAGTGATTGATTGAGTGAGTGAGTGACTGAGTGAGTGACTGAGTGACTGAGTGAGTGTGTTTATGTGTGTATGTGCTGTACACATGACAACATTTAAAAAAACTTTTAAAACCTGGTTCTTTCTCCCAGGACCTGGATTAGACTTAGTGGTGGATTCTGTGAATTATACTATTTTTAGAATTAATGGGTTCTCTTTTTCTGGATGCCTGTGGTTCTATTTATAACCCTTTGGGTAATGATTTGATTATTGTACATTGGACTGAGTTGGTATGGAGTTGGGTGACCTTATGTTGATAAAGTGTGCTAGATTAGATCCACAATAAATACTCTGCTTTAAGTAAGAGAATGAGACTGCTCTGCCTTAAGTAGCTAAAGATAATGTTCAATCTCATCCTCTGTGAATTGGGAATGAAATGAAGCAACCTCATGAGAACATAATATTTAAAAATGGTTACCGAGTCCCAAGGAAAGTTTGAGCCATAGTTAGGGGACCATGAGGATGATCTCTGAGTTTTTGGTCAAATTAAGTCCTAAATTACCATTAAGTCAAAAAAGAGAATGGATGTTAAACTCCCAGCCGACCAATTTGTCAGTACTGTTCCCAAGCTGTACAATTGGATGGGTCAGACAGACTACACATTATTTTATTTGTTGTTTGCCAAATTTAGTAAACTCTACCCAGGAAGGTTAAATTTAAATTGCACATGTAGTGCAAGCTAAGACTTGCCATAAGAGAACATATAAAAAATATCAAGTGAGCAAAAAAAAAAATTCTTCAAAAATTGGGATTCGGGTGAGATATGAACAATCACCCTATCTCATTTTCCTGTTCAAAAAAAAAAAAAACCCAAAGATTGTTTCATTTTAAAGGGTAAATGAAGATAGTATGGGCTATAGTAAATTGAAGATTTTGAACATTTGTTTGTTTTCCCCCTCTGATTTAGTAAGATTGTGTGAAATAACAAGTTTTGTCTTCCTGGAGAATAGCACAGCAGCTTAGAGGGGGCAGGTCTGATGCTCTGCCTGTCTCCCCTGGTTAGATTACCTCACTGACCACTTTTATCACTGCTGTATTCATCTTCGCGTCTGGTTCTTCAAAAGAATCTAGAGTTCACTGTCTATTCTAGGAAAAGTGGGGGGGGACGAAGGGGATAGAGGTGGAGCAGGGGGTCAGACAGAATGATGGTTTCCATGGTTTCAGCCTTCACTCTTTCTTGTTGATCCCTTCCTCCCCTTCTGCAGCTAATTCATCCAGCCTAGATCCCATTCATTGACATTCACTTTTCCTAGGAAGACAAAAGCCCACCTTATGACATGTTAAATCTTTCACTAGTTGAGGTCAGTGGAGTTCAACCTACTTACACCAGAAGAGATTTTGGCCAAAGGGGCATATGTGATCTCTCACTAGATTCAGTTTTCAGTGTATATACCGGTATTATTTGATTTTGGTTTTCTTGTCTCTTCATGCATTACACTGACTTGGTCTGTGCCCTGAGCTAATCATCAGCATTAAAGAGAAATAAATCCACTCCTTCCTTCTTTCTGACACACTCTTTTTCTCAGACATTCCTCTACCTCGTGCCTCTTCAGCCAGGGCTGGATCAGGGCCAACTCTTTCACTGGGCTGTGTAAACCCATCACATCAGGAGAGTAAGATGCTGAAAGTTATGAGGGAAAGAGCATTCCCAGTAAGGCTTCTTTTTCTGCTGTCTTGTATTAGAAAGCAGTGCATGAAGAACCACCATAAATAGTCAGCTTACTGAACTTTAAAATATGCCATGCCCATTCCCTTTTCTAATGCAGCCCTACATGTCACTGGAAAGCCAGGTGTGATCTGAAAAAGATATCCCACCTCTGCCTAAAATAATACCAATCTATTGGCTTCTGTATATCAAATACAGGCAAGTCCTCGACTCATGGCCACAATTGACCCAAAGATTATTGTTGCTAAGTGAGACATTTGTTAAGTGAATTTGGCCCATTTTATGATCTTTCTTGCCACAGTTGTTAAGAGAATCACTGCAGTTGTTAAGTTAGTGAGTTGTTAAGAGAATCACTGCAGTTGTTAAGTTAGTAACATGGCTGTTAAGTGCATTTGGCTTCCAAATTTGACTTTGCTTGTCAGAAGGTCGCAAAAGATGACATCATAAATATGAGTCAGTTGCCAAGTGTCTGAATTCTGATCACATGACCAGGGAGATGATGCAACAATGATCATAAGTGTTGAAAACCGTCATAAGTCACTTTTTTTCAGTGCCATTGTAACTTTGAACAGTCACTAAGCAAACTGTTGTAAGTCAAGCACTACTTGTAGAGCATCCGTTTTCTCTTTTGCCTTAAGCAACAACATATTGGAACAATCTTACTTCAATCTATTTGAGGCAATTGTTTTATCTTTCTATCCATTTTCTAGACCAGACATCTACAAACTATAGACAGTATTTTGAATGGGTCTGAAGTGCCCAAAATCGAATGATCATGTCTATCTTTGACATTTATCTGGTGTGATTTAGTCTCACTGTATGTGATGCTGTATTATTCCATCTCTTAGCGGCTTGGCTTTGCCCCTGTAAGAACGTAAAAATATCTCTATTTGGAAAAATATTTCTAGGCCAGCACTGATCACAATGTGGCTAACTAAAAGATGAACACAGGAATCGAACAAGCAAGACATGAAAATTACCTTCTAATCATGTTGGTGCCCTTTTCTGCAGCTTTTCCACTACTCGATATCTTTTTCTTTTCTTTTTTGAGATTCAGTAATCAGAGTTTATGTATTTGTTCTATTTATTTAAAAGGCTTATATGCTGCTCTAGCCAAATCCAACTCTGAATGGTTTACCCAGTGTATTTACACTCCTGAAGTTAAGAAGACAAAGTCTAAAACACAAATAATGATATAATACAAAGTACAGCACCAAAAATGAGTACGGCTCTATTAAACTCCATATTGCAGGCAGAAGCACTCCAGAACGTTCCCACTTCCATGCCTTATTGAAAAGCCAGGTTTCATAAACAATATTGTTACTGTTAATCCACCATGGATTTATAAAATACTCATTGGAGGGTATTTTTATTTTATTTCCCTTAGCCAGTAATTCCTAACATTGATTTCCCTTTCTTAGAGAAGCTAAGTTGAAATTTTTGTAAAGCCATCTATTATGATCCCAATACTGTTTATGTAAAATTGCAGGAGTAGAGATGTCTTTAAATGTGCATCGTGCTTTATTTGCTTATCTCAGTCTTGATAATTACTTCATTTGGATGTGCTGATGATGTTACCTAGTTTGGGTAATGAAATGTCCGCAAGCACAGAGAGCGCTAAGCATCCTTCATTTCAATCCTGACGTACAAATATTCTCCTCTATTGGAAAGATTCTTTTGGCATATTCCACAATCTGTTTCTTATTTTACCAAACTAAATAACTTGATGCCATCAAGTTGTTTTGCCTTGCTCCCTCATTGTTCAACCCTAAGTCCAAGTTTCAGCCATTAAAACTCCAGCCCAGTAATCTTTTGTGGGTCTCATTTTGTTCTTCTCTTTACTGACATATAACTTTGGCACAAGGTTGTTGAAACTGAATATATAGCATCTAGTCTGTCACCACATTTAAATGTTTATTGACACTCTCAGAAGGGACTAGAAATGTGGTGAGACAAGATTTACCTTTGCAGATGCCATGAGGGTTCTTCTTCAGCAAGACTTGTTCTTCTAGAATCTTCTTCATAGGTCACAGCTTTCAGCCACTTCTAAAAGACCAAGTATAGTTTGGCCCTCAGTGTGGAAAAAAATGCTCATTATTATTCTAGATGTTTGATGATTTTCTCTTTAGTAATACTTTCCATTAATCAACCCAGAACAGATGTAAATTTAACTGACCTATGATTCTTGATGACCCTCCTATGATCCCTCTTTAAAACGTAGTCACATTGACCATTTCTAGACATCAAGAGTAAATGATAGTTTAAGGGAAAAGTTACATATTTTTCATAGAAAGTCAGCAACCTCACATTTGAGATGTTCAAGAAATTTTGAGTGTGTTCTGTCTGGATCCAGTGATTCAGTATCCTAGGTTATGCAAATTAAAATGGTGGGTGATAACTCATTCACCAATTTCTGACTCCTAGTAACCTAGGGAATACCCCAATTTCTTCTTCTTGTATCTATTTTCTTCTATTCTTTGGATTAGACTAATATTATTGGATTAATCTGAATTACATCATGAAAAGTATTTAATTTAATTAAGAACCCATTGCAATTTTAAGTATTTAGCCAACTATCCACTGCATTTTGAAATTATTCCTTCAATACAGATAATTTATGTTGCTTGGCTTTTTAAAACATTGAATGATTCTTGCAGAGCTAGCACTCAATTACTTTTAACTCAAGTAGGCAAAATTGATAGAATAATTGTGGGATATATATTGGATAGTACATCATGAAATATCTGTCTGTCTGTCATTTCCAGTTGGTGTAGTGGTTAGGGTATCAGACTCGGAACTGGGAAACTGAGTTCTAGTCCCACGTTCGGCATGAAGCCAGCTGGATGATCTTGAGTAATAATTCCTTCTGCCATTTAATATGAATGGGATTGTTTAAACAGATGAAAATTTGGTGGTAGAAGTATCATAATAGTCTCAAACCTAAGAGAGCAGTATTAGTGCAAAGTGCCTTTTTATATTTGATTTGAGAATCTCAGCTATATTTACAAATACGTTGATACTGACCACAACTTTAGGAAAACCCCAAAGCATTATGTCCCCATGGTGTTTAAGACAAACCCCATGTCAAGATTCATTGCCTCTCAAAAATCCTAAATCAAAGCAGCAATTCAAAATATGGCATAAAACAGCTTTGGAGCAACGTGTGTGTGTGTGTGTGTGTGTGTGTGTGTGTGTGTTGAAGTATATAGCCGGACTAGTAATTGTTGCTGTCCCAGCCAGGGGCTGATTGCTCCAGTTACAAAAATATTATTGTCTGCTGTCCATGGCTCCAAGGCAGTTTGTGGAAGAGATGACCACTGCTTGAGCAGCATTTGATATGATTCACTAATGCTGCAGTTGCCTAGACAGCCTCAATGCCTCATTCATAATGCAGAGAGAAAATGGGAAGAGCATACTCATTAATCTAGACCTTGTATACGTGCTTTGATTCAGGCCATTTCCACACACATATCCCAAGCCCTCAGAAACCTTTTTTGCATCGCCCAGCACGTGTTCTCACAAACTAGTTTCCAGACAATGCTCACTATCTGTCAAGAGCTAACCAGCCCTTCCTATAGCTGACTTAAAACCTAAATTGCAACATCACTGCAAAAAGGTGGGGGTGGGGGGGAGGATAGATAGACAAGACACTGGATGGAGTCTGAAGCTTAGAGGACATTTTTTTTCTTTTGCACTTTATCTTTCTCTATTTCTTCCTTTTTCTTTTTCCTTTCTTACTTACTTAGTTTGAATTAATGTTTATTCGGTTTTTTAAAACTTTCAAATATACAGGTAGTGCTCGACTTATAACTGTTTATTTAGTGACCTTTCAAAGTTACAACGGCACTGAAAAAAGTGTCTTATGATTGTTTTTCACACTTTTGACTGTTGAAGCATCCCCATGGTCAGGTGATCAAAATTCAGATGCCTGGCAACTGACTCATATTTATGATGGTTACAGTGTCCTGGGGTCATGTAATCCCTTCTTGCAACCTTCTGACAAGCAAAGTCAACGAGGAAGCCAGATTCATTTAACAACCATGTTACTAACTTAACATCTGCAGTGATTCACTTAACAACTGGGCCAGGAAAGTTTGTAAAATGGAGTAAAATTCACTTAAGAAATGTCTCGCTTAGCAACAGAAATTTTGGGCTCAATTGTGGTCGTAAGTCGAGGACTACCTGTATATCCGTAAACCTCAGGGAGCACCAATGTCATTCATCCATCCTTGATGTTGTGTCACTGAGTTTGCCTTACCAGCTACAGAGGGAGACAGCCAGGGGAGCTAAGAGATGGGGCAAAGCATAAGTTCCTATTAAAGGGAAACTAGTCCCTTTGAAGGTCTGACATTCATTCTGCAAACCACCTTCACAACTTTTCTTCCTGTAGCATAGCTGAGCTAGAAATAAATTAGCTCAGCTGCAAAACAGCTGCTGAAAAAGACCAATATCATAAGACACAAGGGCACAGAGCCAATCTCACATTGGCACAAATTGAACCTATGGAAAGACCTTCTTTCTTCTTCTTTTTTCTCTATTGCATTACTGGAAACAATGCTGACAATAATGCTTTCCAGTTTCTGCCCTGCTCTCTTCTTTGGCACAAGTCCTGAGTTTCTAGCTGTATTTTGCGTGTTGCACTTAAAAGTCACCAGGCTTCTTCCCATGCATAATGGCATAATTTTCATGCTCAGAGGACAAGTAAGAATTACTGTATAAACAATTTGCACCAAGAAAATTGGCACCTTTCAGCAATTTTTCTTTTCTCATAGAAAGTCACTCCAAAGTTATAATTTCATGTTGCTTTTATTTAATATCCATCTTGAATTAACATAGGGCTATTCTGCTTTTCTATTTAAAATTGCTCTTAACTGCATAGTAAAGCCCATTATCTACCTTTAAAAAGTCATCAGGAATGCCACTTACCTTCCCACGGCCAGCTGTGCCCTAGGCTGGTGAATTATAAGCCACAGATTCTACAACAGAGAGAGAGATAGGAAACTTGTAACATTTCTGAAGACCAGTTGTGTTATTTGCTTACATTGATTACATTGGGTAATCAGCAAAGGGAGCAGCTTTGGATTGTGGAAATGGGACACTTTCTGACCACAGGTTCATCTCCTCATGCTTTATTTTCTTTCCCATTCAAGAGGGAAGTATAGAGAGATGAAAAGAGGAGCTGGGTAGCACAAGCTCCATGATTACAGGCAGCACAGATGTTCTTTGTAAATTGTGGCCCTAGTGGTTCTTAAAGAATTCCTAAAGCATAACAATTCCTAAAAGAATATCTGATGCTGATCCCAGTTTAGGGACTGGCCACAAAATTAAAAATGCAGGAAATAGGATCCACCCTCTATCAAAGGCATTTTTCTGGTGCATTTGGTTTTCTGAATAAAAGGGGCCTCTTTTTATGACATCTAATGGATTTCTTCTTTATTTTTGTAATTTATCATATTTGTATGGCTGCCCATTTCACAAGAGCATGACTCCGGGAAGCATACAACAGTTATGAAAAAGAAAACCAATAAATATGTAAAAAAAACCAGTCATTATTAACAACTATTGAAAACTATACAAACTGTTTAAAAAGCACAAGAGCAAGAGGGGATGGTGTTTATTTCCATACAGTTGGTATGTAATAATAGCAGAACCTCTGGTTCAACTGATGGTAGATCCCTAGGGTTGGATATGCTAGTCTAAAACATGATTGCACTGAGAATCTCCAGCAAGACGTGAGCTAAAGGGCACTGGTGCTGTCACCAACAATGCAAGGGGTTCGAGTGCTGAGATCTTTAACTTTTGCCAAAAGATTCCCTTGCTGGAAAAATAAATAAATAGGTAAAATATTGTCCTTCACTTTTTCTCTGCATTGGCCAAAGATGCATCTATTCAGTCTGATGGGTAACTCTTAAAAGCTCAGAAAAAAATTGTTGGAAAAGGAGAGAACAGAGAATGAGCACCATAGAGTTCACAGTTCACTGATGTAACATTTTAAAATAAATAGCTACCTAGCCAGGAAGAGCCCCAAGCAAATTCTTATCTCCTGCTTCAAATCAGTGCATACTGCCCAACAATGCAAATATTTTCTGAACAAATACATTTGCACAAGAAAGAGCTGTAGAGATCTTGTAGCATGGAAGAAATACCCCACAGAGGGAAAAGGTGCAGAAGATGCGAGAAGTACAAAAGACGGAGACTTTTTAATATGGGAGCCATCTTGAAGCATTCTTCCTTTGAGAGCAGAAAGCAGTTATTTCTAAAAGAGAAAAGGTGCATGGGAAGATAGCTGTAAAAACGTAAGTTTTGTTTGCAACTGTTGTGAAAGAATCTCAACTTTCATTAAAGCAAAAATGCCGTAGTCTTTTTCAGTGCAGTGCAAGGCTATGCAAAATCAATGGTTAAATAACTCCAGTAATGACAGTTCATAACACACATCTGTAACTGAGTGCTGTATTTTAAATAACTGCTTAGGAAATGTTGTGGTGGGGGAGGGGGAGTTGCTGTGTTTAGTGACATAGGGAGGTCTCTCTTCTCTGTCCGATCATCTCTTATGTAAACTTATCCGCTGCAGTTTGGGGTTTTATCATTTTTATTATTACCATACTATATGTTTTAAATTGTCAGTCAGCAATTTGATGACACAATCAATCAAATTTGCTACAAGCTAGAGTTAAAACAATAAAGATTGCTACATTGACTGCCTGCCTCCAGTTGTAATGTCATCTTTGCAAACCCTTGTAACCTCTTTGGAGCAACTTTAACCCAGGCTTATTATCCAACATGCAGCTGGAGAGTCTCAGTACTTCATACCCAGTTTACATCATGGTTTGGAACCAAATATGCAGGTTCAGGGTTTTGATGTAGAATCCTGTTTCTAAGAACAATTTGGCAGGGAGTTAACCTTGAATTGATTGAAGAATAAGTGGCTTTAGGGCCTGAGAATAATTGAATTTGGTTAAGAAGACTGGAATTTGTTTTAAGTCATTAAAAAATAAGAACTTCTGTTCTTCAGATTTCTATACACGTGTGGTTTAATAGTTAGCATATTTCGACTAGAGCTGAAGGAAATCCATGTTCAAGGTTATATTCAAACATGGAAACTCTCTTTTGGCTAGTCCCCCACCTCTCAAGCCAGCATCTCTCTCAAGATTATTATGGCAATGAAACTGCAGGTACACCACCCAACTAGGTATCTGGAGAAAAGGTGAGATACAAATCTAATGAATCAATAAAATATATCACCTAAAGGGGAATATTCTATTGGGGTGGGGGGGCCAGATCCACGAGGGTAAAAATTTGACAGAGGGAGAGGGAATTAATTAAGTCTAATGTTAATGATTTTTATGTTTTAATTTACAAAAAAAATTACAAAGTGGCTCTAAAAAATCAAATAATTTAGTTAGCTAATTTGATTAAGTTAATAAGTTCAGGATTCAAATTGAGAATGTTTGTATTTCCAGAAATCAGTTACTGACATGTTGTACTTGGAAGATATCTTGGCAGCTCATTATGAGACCATCAAAATCTACAGAGCCAAGAAAATGTCCAAGCCGCAATTTATAATTTATCTGTCATTAGTCCAAAGAGATGAGTCAAAGTATCTTGGGCAGCAACTGAACAGTTGGGGGAATGAGATTTTTTTTCAGTGAAAGTGTGTGTGTGTGTGTGTGTGTGTGTGTGTGAGAGAGAGAGAGAGAGAGAGAGAGAGAGAGAGAGAGAGAGAGAGAGAGAGAGAGTTTATGAACTTTGGAACTATATCATTACACATTTCAAAAAGGAAGCATTTTGGAGATTTCTAGATGTTCTGGGCATGGCCCTCAATTGCCCTCAGAAGGAATTATACCAATCCTGAAATTGGTGTGCTTCATTTCCCTCAAGAAAAGAAGAGGAGTCTTCTACTGAACAAGAAGAAACGAAAAATGCTTATCTCTATTTCTCTATTTCTCTATTTCTCTATTCTCTATTTCTCTATTTCTCCCCCCCCAACAGTGCAAGTTTAGACAGTTTCGGATGTTTGGAAGTCTTCAGGATGGGAATTTACCATCCCCCCAAAAGAGCTGGTCTGCTATTACCATGGAGTGTTTTCAACTTTGTTTATCCAGTTCACCTTCTATGTGCTTTGGAGATAAAAGAGAACATATTGTATGAACATCTCACCCTGGATCAGGGTAACCAGGTTACCTTGAATGTGGACAAAACATAGCCTTAGCCCTTCTTTTATCTGTCTTTGGGCTCATCTGCACATCCTTCTAATTGCAGCATGAAGATGCTGCCTTATTAGCCATTTTTAAAGTTAATATCCTCATGACACAGCCTTCATCTCAGCTCCAGTCCATATTGGGGAGAATAATTAGTCTTCTCACCTGCTGGTGATGTTTGGTGGAAGGGAAGATAAATGCAGGGGAATCCATCAATTATTTCCCTTAACTGGCCCTGCATCAAAACCTTAAGGTCAACACCTTTCCCTGGGCTGATTAGTGAGGCAGAATTGAAATTGGCAATGGGACAGTGCAAAATATACCAATATACTTCTCTGTCATCTCAGTGAGTGGGGGAAAGCATTTTAATGCATCTGTCACGAAGAGGACTAATCCATTAACTCAGCATCTGCAATTAAGCTGTGTGAAAACTGGCAAGAGAGATTAATCATGCATCATGGCTTGGGTGCTAGATTTTAAAAGACAAGCCATTCTTGCCCCATAGTTACATGTACTTCCTTCTAAAGATTTTACTGATCTCAAAATGTGGGATGGGGAGAGTTGCATTACTATTTCTGGAAATCTGAAAATTTGACTAGCTGGACAATTTTTAACTATAGACATTGGTACAGTGCTAACAGTGCCATTATTATGTCTGCAAACATAATTTTTGCAAGCCTAATAGTCTTTTTTCTCTTTCACGAAACATACTTGGTTTTGCATTGTCTATACTTTATATGCTGGTACCCACTCTTGTTTAACTTAGAAATCACAAGTTTATTTCATGTGGCCAATGAATCATTTTCTTAAAACTTTTACAGGAACCAGACTGGATACTTAATAGACTTTACAATATATAATTAGCTCTTGATATAGTTGAAGAATCGAGGAGAGCGATGTGCAATGCATCAGAGTGGGATTGTTGTGTATATTGTAGATGCATTTTGTATTTGATAAGCCTGGGAAAATCATGCTGGTTTCCTGCAACAACAACAATCCCTCCGATAGTTAATTTTTAAATCATTACAATTTTGTGATCACTGAGTCTCAAAAGTAGGAATTCCTGGAAAGTAATTGGCTTTGTCAGTCAGTGGAGTGTACTCAGCCTTGATCTCTTCAATTACTGCATTCATGCACCTTCTCCCATACTGACATCTCCCTAAAAGAGAAACTGTTTCGCTCAATGAGTTCAGTTCCAAAACCACAACTCTTCTGTGGTTTAATCAGGTGCCTGGGAGAATGGATAATGCCTGCAAAATAACATCAGGTGATCTTTGGCTATAAATTCAACATTCTTTGTGACCACACAAGGAGCGAGTGAAAGTTGCAATCCCAAGTCTTCATACTAGGATCAACAATCCTAGATAAGATAGTCTGTCCTTCGTTCCTCAAAATTTGTGCTTCATCCTATTCCTACATTCTTTAGTCAGGCTCAAGACATGATGCTCAATATAATTTGTGATGATAGTTTTTCATTAAATCTGTTTTGCTCCAACCAGGTCATCCACCTCTTATTCCTGCTTCTATGCCAGCCAAGGATTTACTCACAATCAACATGTAACAAAAGATATATTTTTTTCATGTTTATAGCTATGTGATATACATTAAAAACTACAACATCATCCCAAACATGTTTCTCGATGTAACAGTTGAAACAAAACTATTTAAAAACTAATGGAAGAACATTTAAGACTCCAAGATATCCATTTATGGCTAACAATGTGGCAAATTTTAAAAGAATTTCAAAGAAGCATTCTAGATTGGCATTGCTGAATATCTATTATGAAATTAAGCTGCAGCAACAGTGGCCTGAATCAGCTTAATATGTTTTTATTAATAATGTAACTTTACCAATTGAACTTTAATGGCAGGTGTTTCATTACCCAAATAGTAATATCATTTCATACTGATGATGTTACCTAGTTGGGTAATGAAACATCTGCAAACCAACAGCCAAGCTCAGAGACTACCAAGTATTCCACTGTTCAATGCTGAGCTACAGATATTCTTTTCTATTGGTTTATCAATGTCAGGATGCTTTAATGAGTATTATTATTGCTGGACTTACTAAATGGAAATTACTAAGGAGCATATAGATTGCAAAGTACTAGTTTATCATAGCTTGATTATCAGCCAATGGTAGGATTCAGCCAGTTCGCACCAGTTCGGCAGAACCGGTAGCTAATTATTTGTTGCCCAGGCCCAGAATGGACTCCCGGAAGCGGCATCCACACAGAGAACCAGTTGTTCACATATTTGAATCCCACCACTGCTATCAGCCACCCATTTCAAGCAATTGTAAGAGCCAATTTAATTTTGGGACATCTTTGCATATGAAGGTTAGTGGAATTTGTATGAAATCATTTTGCAAAATGAACTCAGCCCTTGTATTGAACATAATGCTTATTTGCAATTTAAATGGCCCCTCCTCAGATGTAGGAATAGTAACATAAACAATAAGAGGTTCAAATATAATCTAAGTGCCCTCCAACCATTAGATGTGGGATTTTTAATAGAGATCAAAAAATACTAGTTTCCGTGTATAAGCTCTATTTAGAGAACATACTGTAAGTGTCCATTTTTGTCACAAAAATTCAAGAAAGATTAATTCATACTGAAATTAATACAGAGAAGAGCAATGGTCCCTGATTAAAAGGGTGCTTCATATTTAGCTTACAGGGAAGAGAAGGAAGAATATAATAGCACTCAACAAATAATTAAACTAGTTAGTGCAGAAGAGAAAGACAAGCCATTTAAATTCAAGATTTGTGGGGGGGAAATCTGGGCCTCCAAATACTGTAGAAAGTTAATAAATGTAGATTAAGAATCTTAATTACAATTCCAATATTACATGTGTCAAATAATCTCTATAGAGCAATTTAGGGAACAATAATTCTTGTATTCAACATTTGGATCACAATTTGATAAAGTGTATGTGCTGCCTGTTTTAAATATGACCCACTGGGATCAGCAAAAGATAGCCTTCTATCACTGTTTCACCCTTCACATGTTATCATAATTTAGCCCATTCTCTAAGACTACAGGAAAGTCCATAATTTGTAATGAAATGTTCATTTGTGCTCAAATAGTTCAACAGAGTTCCTTCAGTATATTCTAGAGATGGATGAGATTCATTCATGTTTGATTTAAAAAATCTCATCTGGTCTTAAGAAGGAATTCTATCTCTTGCTTAGGTGAATTTAGCAGTAGTTCTCCTGGGAAAGTCTTGATTAGGGTAAATGGTTGGTGGAGGATGGGAAATGTTGGCATATAAAAAGCTGGAACCAATTATTTCTAGTTTGCATGGTCATAATATCTCAAAAACTAAGCAGGGACAGGAGTTAATACTTAGAGTAGTAAATATGGTAACTCCGCATTATCCAAAACAATATCCCAGAAGAAGGTAATAATAAATTTCCTTTATATCATGCCCCCAAACCTGTATGAATGCAGTCACTAGAACTCAGGCTTGTCTTGAGAAAAACTTTACCTTTAGTAGACAGGTATGTTTGTGAATCAGATTAAACAGACTCTGGTGTCCTTTTAATGTATGGTTTGTATAATTCCATGATTGCAATGTCAGTGTAATATTCTTAAAAAACTGTCACAATGGTTCAATAACACCCCACTATGATTTTAAAAAGCTGTATGGAATCTAAACATTTACCAAAGAGGCAGTTTTTAAAATTGAAAGTTGGAAAGCTTTGTCTGGATCATAGCCAATCTGAAATATTTGGATTTATGTTCATGAAATTCTGTTCCTACCAAACAAGCTTAAAGAAAATTAAACTGGGCACTATGATGTTAATCTGAATTGACTTTGTCATATAATATTCAAGAGGTTTGCTAGGTAGGTTTTTACCATATATTTCCAAAACACAACCTCATTCAAGCATGATTTGCAAAGCAGCCTGTTGTTTCATAGATTATTGATAGTAAATAGTCATATCATAAGTTAACCACATGCCATGACCCAGTGAGTTGTAAATACCTTGAAAGCAGAATAACTTAAAAATAAATAGGACAGGACAGGACAGGACAGGACAAGATAGAATAACTTTATTTAGCTACACAAGGAATTTACCTTCGGCAGAAGCTCTCAATGTATATGCAAATAATAATAATCATAATCAATAAGAGGAGGTAGAGAAAATGAGAAGGATAATAATACTGCAGCTGTACCACATGTGTAAATATACTTAAACATAAGACAGTATTGTGGAAATTAGGTGTTCAGTAGAGTGATAGCACAAGGGAAAAAACTGTCCCTGAATCTAGTTGTTTTGGCATGGAATGCTCTGTAGAGGGAATAGAATCCAAAGCAACTTTCCACAACCTGGTCTCCCCTTTATGCTTTGACTTTGAATCCTATCCTCCTCAATGGCCATAGTTATTGTAGTCTGATGCATCTAAAAGGCATCAGCTAGCCTGCACTATAGTGTTTTATGCTGCTAGCTCACGAGTTCTGTGACTGACGGGTTGAAAAACGAATGTATGGTTATGGTTTCAGCACTACTGTGCTTGAAGATCCTCTCTTTTCTGTTACCATTTTGAATTCTGGTGCCTTACCTCTGGCCACTCTCCAGGCACATTTTGGCAAGAGAGGCTGGATTTCATACTCCCTCTAGTCCTTTAATTGATTTGGCATCCCCCAGCAGGAAAGGATATGCAGGCCTTGTAAATTCTCTGCTGGCATTCCGAGGGAGGCTCTCATCCAGTAATTGAGCGAGCCTGTCTATAAGCAGGTCCTAATAAGAAATTAAGAACTAATGTGTTCCTGATTGAGGGCATGGCCAACACCCCTCCTCCAAAGAACATAAACACAAACTTGCAAATGCCACCTCCAGGTATTGCAGCATGTTCTGCAAACAAAGGGGGGGGAAAGGATCGCCTCAGCTCTTTTCAATCAGGAGATGGAGTGGCCATCTGCTCAGCACGGCTGTGTCAGAATATAAGAGGGAGCTCATTAATCCATGAATCAGGATGTCCCTGACAATTAGCTCTGTTTTCTATATAGTCTTATTAGGACAATTTGACATTATTCATGTTGAGGAAGAAGGAGAGATCAGGACATTCAGCAAAGAGATGCTAAGATAAAGGAAGGGCAAAACAGACCTGCTTCTCTAGGACAGAATCACTAGCTCAGAGATATCACTCCTGCTTTGCTTGCAAACTCCATCTGTGTCATCTCCAATGAACAAACACCAGAAAACAACATGTGAGTCCCCGAAAAGCACAGAAATGAATTTTAATTCATCTTATTTTAGGCTTTACGCTATAGCTTATAACATTGTTTTTAAATGAAATTAAGAGAAAGTGAATGAAATGAATTCTTCCCCTGTTTTCCTAGATTATACAACTACCTAAGGCTGAGAAGGAGCTCCATGAAAGATTAAAGCAGTTTTTATCCCATTTATTTTACAAGAGAGCATAGGATCTGGAGCATTTTCAGCTCGTTTTAAAAGCCATATTGTCCAATGAGTTGCTCTCACAATGGATCTCGTAGAGAATGGTGTGGTATAGATTCTGCTCCTTATTTCTCAGCTTCTCATAAGATTTGAAATCACTAAGATCTCATTATGTGAGGTCCTTTCTCCTTTCAATCAACCTTTCAAAAGCCCTAGCGACCGAATCTACGGAGGCTGCTCTCCTCTCTCTTTCTTTTTCTCTTTCTTCCTTGCCCTCATCACTTCTTTGTCCTCTAGTCCAACAGCTAAGAGGCCTAATGAAAAATAAACAAAGCAATGTACTTTATCCTCAGTGAAGGAAAAAGGGCAGGATTCCTAAATGGGATTGCAATTACTGATGTGTGACTCTTCAAAAAAAAACTGCTTCATTTTTACTCTCTGCTTTAAATACAGAATATTCTGCTTCAGCATTTTTTTAAAAAAAAATTAAAATTAACCAGATCCCACCTCTCAAATTAAAAGAGGAGTAGCATTCTCTTACTTGCTTAAAGCACATAAGATCACCAAGGGTTATTTTCTAATTTTTGAAAGGCTGGGTTGCTGATAATAGTGCTGCATATTTGCATAGAAGGTTTTTACCTTCTCCTTTGTTTCTTTAAACAACATTGCAAAAGACCATATCAATTGCCCCAATTTTTGTTCAAGTACACCATTCCAGCCCTACTGTTGTTTAGTCAGAGTAAAGGATGAAAATTAGCCAGGGTTTGTTCCATTTTGGATATTCTGGGAAGAAGTCCATCAGCTCTTCTGCAAGAAGAATTTATGTCAGAATTCTTTTATACAGTATATCCAGATGTTGAGGTCTGATGGAACAATTGTGTTATGAGGCCACAAAGATGTCATTTAAGTTTTTGGATAATCTTGCAAAACCCAAGAAGAGAAACATGCGTTGTTTCACAATCAAATGATCCAAACATTGCCCTGGGACACTTATTATGAATTCATCTTTAGATATATCCATGCCCAATATATCTTACCCAGCATATTAGCACTACTTGTAGCCACACTAGATAGATCAGACCAGGACATCAAACCCACAGGAAGACTAGAACTACTTTTATTGAGAATGACTGTAATACTAGAATCTTGTAAGTCTAAATGTGCTGTAGCTCCCCAGTCATGAGCTGCAAAATTATTATTAATTTTAATAGAATAGGTAAGTACTACTTACCTTTTCTTTTTGTTTCATGTGACCAAATAGAGAAAAGAAGGAAAATAATATGTTATTTTTATAAAAGATCAATAAACCATAGAGAAGAAAAGAGTCTTAAGTCCAGATACTAAATATATTTTAGACAGACTGATTATCTCAAGCAGCTAAGTCTATGTAGAATTGGTGTTAAATTCCCAAATTAAGCACCATGTGGGGGGTTACATTGTCCTCACAGTGGTATTCACAGGGCAGCAACCAGATTAAATATTCCCAATGCTGCATATATTTCAAGAAGAAACATGACCATCACCTAAACCAACAAAACAACTGTCCATTGCTTTGCTATAATTGTATTGAAATAGCAAATGATAGTTGAAATGAAGAGGTTGTTTTGAAGTGCAGGAACATTTCTCAAATAATTCAGAGTTATTCAGAATAGAAAAATAATGGCCACAGACTGGAGACAGGATGTTGAACACATTGGCCTTACACTAATCATCTAACTTTCTTTCCTCTAATTGAGTAGATTCCAAAAATGATGGATTTGCATTCAAATCCAAGCTTGTTTGATCATCATCAGTGGGATTATTATCTTCCTAGTTAAACGGGCTAATGACTTCCGTTGTAGCAGATTCGCTAAACAATATGCTGCTGCATTATTTGGATGGATCAATAAAAATAGGGAAATATATTGATATAGAAGTATAAAAACTGAAGCACCAGGTATGGAAGTCTGGAGTATATGCCCCACAAATGTCCAAAATTATTACCAAACTATAGGACAAGTTATAGTCTTGTAGAAGACTGAAGTTAGAACATAGAACATAGAATAATAGGGTTGGAAGGGACTTTCAAGGTCTTGTGCCACCCTCCTGCTCAAGCAGGAAACCCTATACCATTCTGGGAGAAAACCTCCTCTTGAAGACCTCTAGTGAAGAAGCACCCACAAATCCAAGAAGCCTCAGGAATATAGCTAGTTATATAATCTCCTACTCACAATAAATTACTACTTACATTCTGAGGCTTACAGTATCTAATTGCTTCTTCCTGTATTCTTGAAAACTTTGTTGTGTATCAGATCAACCTTCATCTAAACTGGTTATATTTTTATGTTCTTAAGTAAATCCCAAGATTACATAACATAAATAAGATTAGCCATAGCTGAGCCATAAAAACATATTGAATGCAGATTTTTTTTAAAAAAAAATATACATTTCAAACACAAAGACAAGCCCTGAAGTTCCTAATTTTTAAAAATAAAAATAAAACTACTTAAGTTAGTTCCAATAGTCTTCAATGTAGATTGTAGACAGGAGTAGCAAAAATCAGGGGCAGGGAATAGGGAGAAGAAAGCTACTGCTCTTAACAGCCACATGTGACTAAAGAGGAGGCTGTTGGAACTCTGGTTTAGCCATACTTGAAACACCACAGATTATTCCTTCCTGGGTTAATTTTTTTTAGATTTTTTTTTTAATCAGAACTTGATTGCTTTTATAAATAACTCAAGGCAGCAAACATATCTAGTATGCTTTCCTCCTCCTATTTTATTCCCCATCAACAATCCTGTGAGGTGGTTGGGCTGAGAGAGAGAGAGCCCAAGTCAGCCAGCCAGTGTCCATGCCTAAAACCAGGATTAGAACTCACAGTTTCCTGGTTGCTAGCCTAATGCCTTAACCACTAGACTAAACTTATTCTGTTTCTTTCTTTGTTTGTTTGTTTTGTCAGAATAAGAATAACAAGTTTCAAAATTTTGCTCTGCTGCAGGATTTATTGATGATACTGGGCAATCCTGTGTTAGGGACAAACCAGAGGCAGAGAATGGTGTAGGCTGGTCCGAGCTCTTTATAGGGAAAATAGGAAGTAGATATGATGAATAATACATGAAATAAATCACAACTCGGCTGAGGATGGTTTCCTAGTGGCTCTTAACTGAGCAGTGAATAAACTATAATGGAGAAGATGCTGCATAGGTCAGGGTGGTGGGATCACAAGTATTATTCTTAGGAAGAGATAAGTGGCTAAAAGGTCCAGACCTGCTAATCTCATCTCCCTTCAATGGCTCTAAATCTATCACTAAAAAATTCAGCATTGATCTGTGAAGGGAAGTGGGTGGCCTGAGGCATGAATGAGGCACTACACTGTTAAGGCTGTTGTGGGTCTCTGGAGTACAGAGCAGGAACAGTGTCAGCTAATGTCAGTGGTAATTTACACATGGAGCCCAGGCCCTCCAGCAAGATATGTCATTCTCGTGTGGTGCTCCTGGACTAATTCAACAGTTCTATGAAGAATGTGCACAATTTAAGAGAGGTGGGATTATTAATACTGACAGATTCATTATACTGTAACTGATAATGTGCTTTCTTTTTTGTTTTTCCCCTGCAAAATTGTAATATTATGGTTTGTTGCACAGTAGGCCAGATGTTCAGATTGGATCTGACATTTTTATCAACCTATCAAGTCCTTCCTAAGGACCTGAGATAGGCAGATGTTGTTATTTGATGTGTTAAAGGTATTATTGTCACAGGATCTTTGATGTGTTAAAGGTACATCCACAGGATGTAAACTATTCTGAGTAAAGCTGCCTTTTGCAATTGACTGATAGTGATTTTGTCAACGCCAATGGTATTCAAGTGGTGCTCCAGTTGTTTTGGGATTACACCCAAGGCCCCTATTACCATTAGTACTATCTTTGCTTTCTTTTATATTATTACCATTATTGCTATAATAATTGGCTGCGCTGATACACTGCGGGTAGAATGCTTCTATATTATTTAGATATATTTATCTATCTGTTTATTTATTTACAATGGCAGTACTATATGTACATGAGAAATCACAGATTTGTTGTTAGCGAAATGGCAAAATCCCGAATTTCCCAAGTGAAGAGTGTGATGAAAATGAATGCTATGTATAGTATACTAAGAAGCACTTCCTTCTGTTTCCACAAAATCCTCATTTCCAAGGTTGAAGAGTGCCTACTGAGAACTTGATTTGTTCTTATTTTTGCAACTCTAGGGTAGGTCCAGTGGACTGGGTCTCCCTCTCATGCACCAATACACTGGATACACAGGAAAATACCATGGAGCAATTTTAGCCTAGGAAGTATGGGCACTGAAAGAGGCTTCAGAATGATGGGGAAATAGACAGCATATTAGATTACTGGGTTATCACTGATTCATGGTACTGCTACTTCATTATCTTGAGCTCATAAATATGTTGTAATTCTTGCAGGCTCTACTTTTGGCAACACCACAGCAGGGGGAAAAAAACCAACTCCTGACACTATTTCTATGGTTTGTTTGGCAGAAGGACAGAACGGTGGCAGTGATGTGGGACTTTTTAAAAAAGAAAGTGGAGGCAGGCAGTAAAACAAACTAGGGAAGAATAATGCTGGATCAGTTGTAAGCAGTAAAAACAAGGAGAAAAGAGCAGATGGCTAATTTTATTGAGAAAATTGATGTGTTTGATAACAGCACAAACAGTGCCACAGATGGATGGTATATAGAGAGATGTAAACAATATTTTGAGACAATTGAGATAGTTGCTGGACAAAGCTGCTTGTTCTACTTAGTGTTATGAAAAATAAATCATAATGTTTATTAGGAAGCTTAACTGTCCCACAAAAGCCCTCACAGTTCAATTTTGCGGTACAAGAACATTTGGTATGAAAGCCGGCTCAGTTCTCATTATTCACAAACAACATCCTTTGTAGCACATGCTGCAGAATTTTAAAAACTACCTGAACAGTACAAATTTGGCAAAGGGCTAAATCTGTGATGATTTTAAAATTACCCTTAATCCACTGTTATAGATTAAGCAATACCCACTGAGTACATTTTTACTACTTTTGCTGGGGGGGGGGACAACATTTCAGCAAAACAGATTTGGCAGAGTCTTATTTAAAGATAGAAATGGAGAAAGGCTGCACGATGATTCTCGTTATAAATACACACAAAGGTTTATATTGCTTTTCCCCTTTTTTCTGTACCTTTAAGTCAGCAATAACTCCTGGCAAGTGCCAGGACAAGTCCCTGTGGTTTTCTTGGGAAGATTTTCTGAAGTGGTTTGCCATTGCCTCCTTCCCAGGGCTGAGAGAGATTGATTGGCCCAAAGTCACCAGTTTGTAGCCTGCTACTTTAACCTCTACAACAAACTGGGTCTCTTATACCGATATAATAATAATAATAATAATAAAGTTGGAAGGGACCTTGGAGGTCATCGAGTCCAACCCCCTGCTCAGGCAGGAAACCCTATACCATTTCAGACAAATGGCTGTCCAGTCTCTTCTTAAAAACTTCCAGTGTTGGAGCATTCACCACTTCTGGAGGCAGGTTGTTCCACTGGTTAATTGTTCTAACTGTCAGGAAGTTTCTCCTCAGTTCCAGGTTGCTTCTTTCCTTGACTAGTTTCCATCCATTACTTCTTGTCCTGCCCTCAGGCGCCTTGGAGAATAGCTTGACTATTAACAGACTTATTTGGAAAATTATATCTATGCCATCAAAGACATGGATCCAATCCCACAAGTCTATCCAAGTATCCAGCACTATTTCAATAACATCTTTGAGAAAATGAAGGTGTGCTTTTGCAGAACATCAAGAGCATGTTACAGAGCTTGGTAAGCTATTACTGTTGAGTAAATGCAACAAATGTGAATTCTTTAAAACTGGCTTTCCAAGACATGCCACAGATACAATCCTTTTGATGATTTGTTGATTATTGCAACAGATTGGTGCCAAATTTAGCTATTGTGTTCTGTGTTGCAATGTACGAATGGAAAGCTTGCAGGTTTTTATTCATTGTGATCTGTTATTCAGACATTCCTCAGGCTAGTATAGAGAAGGCATCCTTTCTTCTATATAATAGGTATTCGTTCTGTGGAATTTATTGAATTTTAGATGCCATTGGGGATTGAGATACCTGTCTTGATTCAAAGGGGGGAAATGGCAAAGGTGACAGGGAGGAGTTAAGGAAGAACTAATAACAAATGGCAGGTTTGCCTCTGTATTTTTATCTACCTCTGTATTAATACCTGCCCCGATGAAACCATCACAAACTCCAACAAAGCCCAATGACAGATTTGTGCAAAGTCAGTATTTTCTTCTAAATCCCTCCCTTACTCCTCCCTTGAGCAGAAAAATTCTAATTTCCATCAGAAACTTTGTAGCTGACGCATTTCGTCCCAAGTAGGATAAAGGTGCAGCGTAGGCAAGATTTGTTATTCTTGCTTCCACCTAGTATCTCCAGAGGACTCTGAAAAAATCAGACCTTCTACCTATTTTATTCTTTGTCTTCAATGGGGGTTGCTAAAATCCAGACTCATGTGATACATGGAAAGCACATGTTTACAGTATGGTTCCTGATTTTATACTAGCAATATATAGTATACCTAGGAAATGTGCTACAGTTCAGGGTTCTTGTTTGATGTATTTGAATATCAATATTAATGCTATAATGTGATTATGACAGTGGCCGAGTTGGAAAAGATTGCTCCACAAACCTTGTAATTATAAACCCTGTTTTTACAAAGTAGTATTTCTCAAGATTGTTCATGGACTAAGTAACTTTCCTAGAAGCCTTAGACCCATCCTCAAAAAATTCCTAACTGCAGATGGCACTTGTTCAGAGTTGGAAGATTCTAGGGGCAAGAACTCCATAAATATTTGCAAACACCTTTTGCAAGAAAAAGAAGTTCCACGTTTACAATATAAAGCAATGTTCTACAAATCAATGCGTTGGAGAGTTTGAAAAATCTAGCTTATGAGCAAAGCACAACAAGACATTGATAGAAATACCTACAGAGAAACAAGATTTCCCTAGAAGTGAAACAAGATTTCCCTAGCAGTGATTGACATTACAAAATTATCCCCATTTGCAGCTGACTCTCCATTGCCTCTGTGTTTCAATGCAAAACACATACAGAAACTCTCATTCAGGCTATGAAAGAAATCAGAATTCTTAGATTCAAAATTTTACTGGAATAATTTAGAAGGAATCCCATCCTTCCTCAGAGTGATTTGCTTTAAGTTCAGAGAGTTTTGGTCACGCACATTGAGGCATGACACTTCCTCTGTAAAAAGGGAAGACCTATTTTACAAGGTTCCATCATGTTCTTAATGAAACTCCAAATACCATATTGAGATTGTTAGTGCCAAAAAACCTAAGACGACTAAAATCTGAAGGGTCAACTGCATGGCCCCACAGTTTAATCAGTAATCTTCGTCTCCTCCTGATCACTCCTGTAACTGTTTATAGTACTATAAGCAATATAAACTTTATTCTGTTCTCTCAATCGCCATAGGAGTTAAAGAATATCCAACAGCAGCCCTGTATTCAGTTGACATTCATAATACTCTTTCCCCATTGTCCATTTTTGCAGAGATGACATGTTTTTGTTATTTGTGGAAAGCTTTGGAGATGTCCTGGAGAAATTTCCAGCAATGTCACACCGTATGAGTTGGGCAGCATTATAAATCTATTACATCAATAAAATTCCTCCCAATTACTCTTCACCTCTTGAAATACTCAGCTGCCATAATTTATGTATTAAATTTAAAGACAAGTCACAAGCTGGGGTGGGTGGGAGAAACCCCTACAGTTAGCTGGGTTCATACATCACACTAAATGATAAACCTTGGTTTGCAAACTACAGTGGCTGCTTTACATGTTACGCAAAGAAATACTCTTATGGCCTAGTATGACGTATGGATCTTCAGAATAGTTCCTCTTTCACTAAATTTTAATCATGAAAGAGTCTGTAATCTTGGTACCGGTGCATACAGGGAGAAGTTTCTCTTCCGTCCTCATCTGATGAAGCTAAATGGTGAGAAATTCAGGAGAGAGGGAAAAAAGGACTTCTTCAGAAATTTAAAAGTTAAGCTAGGAAGAGGACATTTTTAAACAGTCTTGATTTTGCTTTAGTAACTAGAGAGGTCCTGACATACCTGTCATCACTAAAGTACAGTAAAAACAAGATTGTTGGAGAAAGCGGTATACCAGGACCTCTTTGAAAAGCAGATTTACTTACTTACTTACTTACTTACTTACTTACTTACTTACTAGCAATCTGAATCCTGCTGTTCTTCTTGAGTTATATTAACCTAGCAGCACAACCCAAAATGGAAATTTGCAGTGACCGGATAGAAGGGGTATGCGTATTGTTATGTCCTGGGCCTTGCTGAGTCATTCAGCAAGGCTCAGGAAGGCTGCAGGAAGGCTGCAGAGACGCGGACAGACCACATGTCTGCCCGGGACCCAGACAGGCTGTCTCCGGCCTTGCGCGCATGCGCGAGGTGGGAGAATGGCCTGCAATGATTGGATGTGCATCCCCTTGCAAGGGGATATAAAAGGCCAGTGGCCATTGGGTTCTTGTTTTCTGTTCTGTGATTGTGTTTCAATAAAGAGATCTTTGTTGTGAACCAGCCTCGTCTCGATGTCTTCTTTGCAAGAACAGAACACCTATAGCAGCGGAGAGCAGCAGACATGGAAGCTCCAGTTTCTGCCTAAGTCACTACCAATGAAGCAACACAAACTGTGCGTACAGCATGGCTTCAGTTAGGAGAGGATGGAAAACACTACTTCCACGCTCAGAGAAAACTAAAGATGAGCAGCCCTGGGGATGAGAGAAAGGTTGAGACATGAGGACATATCCTTAAAGAAAAGTTAAGATATCTTCAAGCCAAAATTAGGAGCATATGCGAGGATGCCCGGTGTGCATACTTCTTAAAGAGATACAACTAATGAGCTGGGAAGCGTGACTGTGTATGCCATGTTTGAATGACTTTCCTCATTTAAGCAGACTTGTTTGTAGAGCTGTTTTGTCTTGAAATCTGAGACCTGTGGGGATTAGGAAGAAGGGATTTTTCTTCTTTAGTGTCACACCAAGTTTTATATTACTGATTATCCAGAGAACTGGGAGAGGGGGTGGGGAAACAAAAGTGAAAAAGAATATAAGCAGTGGACCTGATGTTATAGGAAAAAGGGCTGAAAGCATGAAAATAAGAGAGAAACAAAACGAGATGGAAAATTAAATGAATACTCCATCTGAAAGGAGGAAGACATCAGATAGACAAATTAGCAAATGTCTAATTCTCTTAATTCCAATCTTAAATTTGGTGCATTCCTCTTCTGACTAAGTTTGAGATATTTTTAAAAGTGCATGTTACCTAAAGTTACATTTCAATGAGCAATTCCTTTGTTTCTCCTTTATTTTAATTAAAGGATGGATGATTGTGTTTAAATATCCATATTTAAACATATACATTTTGTCTCATGCAATGCCTGTTCTGTGCACATTTTTTCCTAATATGAAACATTTTTGTGATTTGTTTTCACAAACATGCATATTTGGAAGTATACGTCCCCATAAACATATTTTGTTTTCCAACTGGAAGACAATACAGTAAAATTCCAAGAAGTGCAAATTTCAAAGGAATGTTATTATTATTTTGTTTGCAAAACTGTTCACATTAAAATGCAAAGTGAATACATTTTCCCCATTTCTTGGTTAGAAGAAGTTTACCCAGTCAAAGCTCAAAACTATATCCTTGGTGAAGATGAATAAATAATTTTCATATTTAATTTGGAGCAGAGGATATGCAGCCCCTGAATCTCTTTTTTTCCCAACCCTTGAGGTTTGACTTGGTTGCAATTCCTAAAAAATAATGATACTGTTTCCTGCCATGAGGAGGCAGGGAACATGCAAAAACAATTGTGTAAGTCCTAAAATAAGCATAATATGATCAAAAAGCAATGCGTGCACACACACACACATACACATTACTAGTCCTGTCTACATAAATAGCATTAACCCAACCATTGTGTGTTATTGCTTTACTATTACAGATCTATTACTATTATAGAGAAGAACTAGACATAGTAGACCACTACATATACCTTTGACCAACTGATCTCAATGGAAGGTGATACAATAAAGAAAATTGAATGGCGTGTTAAATGTGGTTGGCAAGCATTTGGCTAGCTAAGCATAATTTTCAAGAACAACCTCCCCTATGCCTGATCAGTGTGTGTGCACCTTGTTCTAACATATGCCAATGAAACATAGACACTAACTTCACAATCAATACAAAAGCTATGAGTGGCGCAAAGAGTCATGGAAAGATACATGCTCAGCATCACAAGACAAGATAGAAAGACCTGCACATGGATTAGAGAACAATACGATATCATCAAAAGAGTAAAACAATTGAAATGGAAATGGGCTGGTCACAAAGCAAGAAGAACTGATGCAGGTGGACTAAGGCAGTCATAGAATGGATCCCACATCCACAAAAGAGACCTAAAACAAGATGGAGTGAGAACGTCAGAAAGTATTGCAGACCCAATTAGCAGAAGAAAGCTCAAGACCGTATTGGTTGGAAACATGCGGAAGAGACCTTTGTCCTGCAGTGAATAACTATGGCTAGAGTGATGATGAATGATTACAGACCTTACCTCTTCAATATTAAGTGTATCTCCCCAAACTTGCTAAGTGTATCCCTTAGCCATAAAAAGTCTTTCAGAGCTTCAGACCCCAACATATTTTGTCTAATACATTAAGTTTGCACAAAGTTTTAATAAATCTATCTGGTCTAATTGTTTTCATGAGCTGCTTACTACCAGATAGATATTCAACATTCTTTATAACTCAGCGAATCAAGGACCTGCAGTTAATTCTACCCCATTTCTTACTCTACTTGAAGATTTCTTAAAACCTATAAACAAAGTAAGGGAGCCCTTCCTCAAGTCTCTTTCTGAACTCTACCCCTCTGTGTTTGATTCCAGGACTAATCAGAGTGGAAAGCGTTTTGCAGGGTGAAGGGTCTGCTTTCCTTCAGAAACAAACTTAAAAAAATCCAGTCAATTAGAGTTGGAGGCTTAGGCTACCATTTATCTCATGAAAAAGGGGATTAAAGCCTTCTGATAATTTATAAAGTGCCTATAAAGGGAAGGCTGAGCTTTTATCGGCGCTTTCAGGCAGCATAAAGCCCGCAAAGACCATGTCTAAAACCGCCCAAGACTGCATTTCAGAAGATGACTGCTAATAAGCTGGAACTCCAAAACTGATCTAGGGAATTCACTTGCAGAAATCCCTTGGATCTTTATCAAGTTGTTAGAAGGCATGGTCTCTGGTAGGCTGCCATTTCCCAATGGGAGAATTTGAGCTCTGACCATGTGGAAACATTAGCAAATACTCTCATGAGAAACATAAATAAAGAGCCATCAATTTAAATCTGTCAAAAAAATGAATTTAGTCACATAGACAAGGATCATGTGCGGTACATGGCCTAATTTCATTTAACATTGAGGCTAGCTTCAACAGACCCCTGGCAGTGTGCAACTCAATCCTCTCGTAGTTGTTGTGAAATGCTTTGACCTGTTCCAAAAAGCTGCTTTGGAGCACATGTGAGGCCAAATGGGATCATGATTCAGCCCCGTGATCCCAAGAAAAAAACACAGCTGCCTTAAAGCATTACAACAAGTGGAAAATTTGCCCTCCTGTGTGCTCTAAATCATCTATTTTAATTATTTCCAAAATGCTGTATAGCCCTGGTAGCTATCTGCCCCTAACAGAATACAGTATAACAGAGTTGGAGGGAACCTTGCAGCTCTTCTTATCCAGCCTCCTGCTCAAGCAGGAGACCCTATACCATGTCAGCGAAATGATTGTCCAATCTCTTCTTGAAAACCTCCAGTGATGAGCATCCACAACTTCTGAAGGCAAGCCGTTCCATTGATTAATTGTTCTCACTGTCAGGAAATTGGATCTCTCTTTGATAAGTTCCCATCTGTTACTTCTTGTCCTAACTTCAATGCTTTGGAGCAGGGCTCTCCAATCCCTGGGCTGTGGCCCACTACTGGACTATGAGCAGTTTGGAACTGGGCCCTGGAAGTGGTGGGTGAGTGCGCGTGTATCCCCACTTGCACAAGCAGCAGGTGAGTGCATGCATGTTCCATTTGCGTGAGTGGTGGGCATGTATGCCTGATGCTCACGCAAATAGAGCTGTGCACATACGCTTGCTCGCCACTCGTGCCAATGGAGTTGCGCATGCATGCATGCTTATTGGCCACTCATGAGGAACCATCCCCTCTCCCCACCAGCACCAGTCCGCAAAACCAGAAAGGTTGAGGAACTCTGCTTTGGAAAATATGTTGACTCCCTCTTCTTTGTGGCAGCCTCTTAGATATCAGAAGACTGCTATCATTAGCTTTAAATGTTTAAATATCTTTTAGCTTTTTCTAAAACCTGTTGCTTTAGAAAAAGAAAAGAAGGAACGTAAGAAAGAAAAAAGATCCCTCCACACAGACTAAAAAAGAAAGAGAAATGATGATGCCTCTGTTTAGCAATGGCCCTCTATCCATGTTGTGTTTTATTCCTACTTGTGGTTGTCACACAGCTGTCAATAGATTACTCTGAGAAGTTGCAGCCTTTGGGGGGAAATGCTGCTGTTCAATAACCGCGGACTTAATACCATACAATGTGATAACTGTTGGTGTTTATCAAGATGAAGCTATTTATTGAATTTTGTATATGCAAATGTAGTACTGTGTATTTCTTTCAGTCATTTACAAGGTTTTCACAAAGATAATAGCAAAAAGAATATTGAGAACATTAAAAGATGCACAGCCAAAGGAGCAGCCAGGGTTCAGAAGCGGTTAAAGCACAATGGATCACATCCAGGTTGTTCAAAAAGTCATTGAAAGGCACAATGTGCACCTCTGTGCATGGCTTTCATTGACTATGAAAAGGCATTTGACTCAATATTCCAGTATGCATTAATTAAGGCATTGCTCAACCAAGGCATAGATACTGCTTACATAAACTTACTACAATCAATATATGAAAAAACAATGGCAATGATTTGCCTTAATGATCTTAAAGTAAAAATCAACATAGATTGAGGTGTATGTCAAGGTGATACAATATCATCTATCCTTTTCTCAGCCTGCCTTGAAGAAGTATTTCACAAACTAAGCTGGGCAAAAGATGGAATAAAAATCAATAGCACCTATTTAAATCCCTTAAGAGTTGCAGATAATATTGTTCTCTTATCACAAGACCCAGAAGAGTTACAAAGACACATACAAGAGCTGCACAAAGGAGGAGAACCATTTGGCTTAAAAATAAACCTGGAAAAGAGGTTATGTTTAATAAATTCACCAAAGAAAGAAAAAAAAATATATCTGGAGAAGAACTAGACGTAGTAGACACTACATATACCTGGGCCAATGGATCTCAATGGAAGGTGATAAAATAAAGGAAATTGAATGATGTATTAAATGTGGTTGGCAGGCATTCGGCAAGCTAAGCATAATTTTCAAGAACAACCTCCCCCTATGCCTGAAACGTTTTTGATCAATGTATGCTACCTGCTCTAACATATGCCAGTGAAACATGAACACTAACCTCACAATCGATACAAAAGCTATGAGTGGCGCAAAGAGCCATGGAAAGATACATGCTCAGCATTACAAGACAAGTCAGAAAGACCTGCACATGGATTAGAGAACAAGCGAAAGTATATGATTTCATCGAGAGAGTAAAAGAATTGAAATGGAAATGGGCTGGTCACATACTGTAGCAAGAAGAACTGATGGCAGGTAGACCATCAGTTGGATCCCACAGAATGGATCCCACTTGATAAAAAGCATCCACTAAAGAGACCTAAAACAAGATGGAGCGACGATATCAGCAAGTATTGCGGGCCCAATTGGCAAAAGAAAGCTCAGGACCGTATTGGTTGGAAACATGCGGAAAAGGTCTTCATCCTGCAGTGGATAGACAATGGCCGGAATGATGATGCTGATGATGATGATGATGATGATTATTATTATTATGATGGAGATGATGATGATGATGATTACTGTGTAAATTTATAAGAACCATCTTTTTCCTAAAAAAAAAATCAGTCTTACATTTTACAATGGTTCTAATGTCTATCATCATCTTAAGGGATTAATATCCTCATAGGAGAAGACAATTCTTCCCAGTTCTCTGCACAATCACCCTTCACTGAAAACACTCAGATTACTCAGTCAGAGACAGAGGTGGAGGCAAGGTGTTACCTAGATGGCAAGCCCTCAGATGTTACATACACAAGTCCAAGTCAGAACAATTACTCTCTAAAAACTGAGCCATAGGGCAGAATAATTATTGGGCATCCAATTATCTGGGAATTGTATGTGATGCATATGTGACCGCCAATACAGTAGCATGTGATGATGTGTGGAGTGAATTGTGAAATACAACGAGCTTTGTGGCATAGTTTCTAGGATTATTTGGATTCCAAGCATCCTTAGCTTTTGCATTGTGTGGCTTAAAGCTTATGGTTCTGCCAGAGCTGTTTAAAAATCATTCAGCACCACAAATTTCTGTTTCACATGACCTGTATGCAAACATCCTCATTCTTGTCTTTCTGGCTGTGGAAGGCAGACAAAACCATCTATTTATCAGGGCTGTTGGGATGTCAGTATATCCTGCTAAGTGATGATTGAACTAATTGAACCACAGTGAAAGAACATGCAATATGTTAAATTGCCTTGCAGGAAGGCAACTTGCAAAGCATCACCTTAAAAAAAGATGAGATAAAACACAGGAGTCAGTTAAAACATTATTTTGCACTGTAGATAGCTACTGTTTTTGTACTAGGAGTTTCATATCTATAGTTTAGTTTTCTCTATGTGGTGACCACACAGGTAACATAGACAAATCTTCAGAATGGTCATCTCAGCTTGGCCCTTCCACTCTCACAACATTACAATAGACTTTTTAAGAGCTAGGTTTTCACTTAATGTATCCAAAATATAATAACTTAAGTCTGGTCATTTGTGCCCAAGTTAGAACTCTGAATTTTGTTCTATGGTCCATTTGCCTAGTTTTGTAGCTAACTGTGGTACTCTTGGGATTCTTCTCCAACACCAAACTTCCAAAGTATCAACACTCTTCCTTTCCTGCTTCTTCCAAGTCCAGGGTCAGAGGAAAAACCATTCTGTAGGTATAGACATATAAAGGTATAGTCTTTATTGTTATCTATCAGATGCTAGTCTGTAGAACATTTCTTGACTGCTGGTTCTTTTACTGTTGATGGTTGATTCTAAAAGGCAGAAGATGTCCCCCATTTCAAATCTCCATTGTCAAATCTAAGGCCAGTTTCTGTACCTGATGTCACTAATTCGGTCTTTTTTTATATTTAATCTTAGTCCTGTTTTCCTATTCTATTCCTTGACTTTCATTACTAGAGCTTGCAGATCATTGGTATGTTTAACTATCAGGTTAGTGTAGTCAGCATTAAGTTAAAATGGTTTTTAAAAAAGAAAAACAAGTAACAATAAAGGAGAATATTTGTAGTTTGGGTTTGAAACAAGGGGTCCTTGGTGCTCTCTGAGCTGGGTTGCTTTCTTGCAGTTATTTCATTACCCAAACTAGGTAACATCATCAGTGCTAGCGAGGGCTGGGGTTTGCTCCCGTTTTATATTTTAGTGGCTTGCCCTGTCAGTGTCGGCGGGGGTGGTCTTAGAGGTTTTTTGTTTGGGTTGTTCACTGTTAGCTTGTTTGGCAGTTCCTTGTTTGGGTATGGTTTACTTCTTGTTTGTTGGTCTAATGTTAATCTTAGAGTTAATCTGTGCTCATCTGGGTGTTGATTTCTGGTGGGGAGGTGTTTTGGTCTTTTTCATGCCTTTTTAACTTGTTGACTGTCTCTTTTGCACAACATATGGACAGACTTAACCATAGTTTCAACTGGGAAACTGCGACCATCCTCAACCAAGCCAAGTCCCAAAAAAATAGGGAAATTCTGGAAGCATGGCACAAATTAGTCATCAACGGGCACATGGACACAAACAATATCTACATACCATACAAAAGAGACAATAAGCAAGCCAAGAAGGGAACGATGGTATAGGGACTGCTGCTTGATCAGGGAGTTGGACAAGAAGACTCCAAGGCCCGGTCCAACTCTCTTATTCTATTAGTGGCAGATAGCCACCAAGGCTAGACAGTATTTTGGAAAATGTTTAGATAATACTCTTATTCAAGGTTGCATAAGTCTAGGTTTATGTAACCAAATACAGAGTCTTCAAGCATTGCTATTTTGCAGTGGGATATAAATGTAATATAAATAAATAGCATGGTGGGGAGGTAGTACAAGTTGGAAAGGAAATAAGATCTTTTTCTCTTATTCAGAGGACTGAATTAGCATTATACTCTTTCCTGCCTAAGAGACTGGGATATTGCAAGGATTACTAAGATAATGGATGCCTAGTCTCATTAGCTTTGACAAGCTAGTGTTTATGAAGCACTCAGAACACTTGAAACATCCTGCAATAAATGCTGAGAGCGTTATTATTTTTCATTACTCTTACCCAAGTGAGAGAAAGAACACAGTGCTCCAACATACAGACTAAGTCTGTGTGTGGTTTGGAAACTGGCAAATGGTTAATTGACTCCACTCTGTTCCTCCTAATTAGAGAAATGTTGTGCTCAAAACTCAATTTATGACAAAGCGGCTACAGCCCTTTTCAGTCTCTTGTTTCAGAAATCTTCAGACTTTTTCCACCCAGCTTAGTGGCATTATAGGGATGCAATATCTCCAGATCTCTTTCTTCCCTAATTAATAAACAAGTTCAGAGTTGAAAAATGGTGGCTCCAAGAGCTTTGAAAGATCTTTTTCCAGAAGAAGCAATCAACCAGGAATTTACATCTAGTGTTTTGTGAATCAGAAGAGCATATATCGGCAAGCTAGCCACCACTGATTTCCTATCAAATTTCTGTGAGTAGGGGGTGCCAAAAGGCAGCAAAAGGGATTGAAAAAAAAAAAGTATTGATAATCCATGAAGTTTTGTGCCACATCCCGTAGAAGCAGAAAAACTAGATGATAAATAGGAGAAATTATTCATTCACATCCTTCGTGCTACCATCTCAATTTGTATGGATGAAAAGAGTACTGTAATAGACTGAAATCTTCCAAAGAAATCCACTATTGCAGAAGTGAATATCAATTTATATGTGCAATTTTCTTCTCCCTTGCAACTTTTCCATTAGCAATAAACATGGGTTTAATACAGGTAGTCCTCGACTTACAACAGTTCATTTAGTGACCACTCAAAGTTACAGCACTAAAAAAAAGTGACTTATGACTATTTTTCACACTTATGACTGTTGCAGCATCTCTGCGGTCACATGATCAAATTTTGGATGCTTAGCAACTGGCATTTATTTATGATGATTGCAATCTCCCGGTGTCATGAGTGATCATTTTTTGCAACCTTTTGACAAGCAAACCCAGTGCAGAAGCCAGATTCACTTAACAAATTTGTTGTTAACAACTGCAGTGATTCACTTAACAAATGTGGCAAGGAAGGTCGTAAAATGGGCAAAACTCACTTAACAAATGTCTCACTTAGCAACAGAAATTTTGGGCAAAATTGTGATCATAAGTTGAGGACTACCTATATTCACTGTATTGCATTCCTGTATTTGTGCCGGAGTAAGATACCGAAACTGATTATTGGAATGTTGGCACTTCTCCATGTAATTTTTTCTACCTTCCCCAGCTACATTATGAGGGACGTTGTCTGTTTTTGTGTGATAATGTACATACTGTAGGTTCTTACTCACATTTTCAACATTTTATTTATTTATTTATATTTCTTATTTCTTAATATACATTAAGAATATCCATAAGAAAGAAACCTAACCCAGAAGGTATGTGGGGTGTATAGCTAAGCAAGAGGATAAGTGAAGAAAAATCTGCCAACAAACAAGGAACTGGAAAGTGCTCTCCAGAGACCGTTAAACAGGAACGGGGGGGGGGGGGACCCAGAACTCTGACATCTAGCTTAGCAGTTAAAATTCTATCTGATCTCTGCTTTGAGTTTGCTTTGAGAGTTCAGTTTGACATTCAGCAGCACCTACTCAAAGCTCAGCCTATAGCTTGGCAGCCATTTTGCCCAACAGCTTGAAATAACATAAGGAGCAACCAAATTGCAAAAATCCCCAACAGGGGCCAAAAACTTTGGAGGAAGGCAAGGATTATAGAGTCTGAATAAGTCAAAGCCCAGGGAACTTGATTACATGGCTAGGTCAGAACACTGTGACTGGAAACTAATCCCATCCAACTGGGCCAAAAGCATTGTCCTGTATTGGAGAAAGTATCAGACATAATAAAGTGTTAGGTAAAGCTTTTGTCCAACTTATTGTGGGCCCACTCATCATCTAAAAAACCTCTACACTTCCTTCCTTCTCCTGATATTACATGGCTTAACTTGATTTCAGTCATTGACCAGTATAAACTAACCAATACAAAAATTACAAACATTTCACTAATAACTAATAACAAAGTGAAATAAACGAAGACATATCCTGAAAGGTAAGTTGATGTGGTTTGGGAAGCTTAACCATCAAGTGCAGCTTAAGCTAGTTATATTGATTCCTTATATTTGTCCCTAAATTAGTCAAAAACAGGCCTGCATTCGCTATATCATCTTTTTAGTCCTCACGTTTTCCACCAAAGCATTCAATCTCCTTTTGCCATTCTTCCATTTTACTCTCTTGGTGACACCAGGTTGTAAACGAAAGCCAAGCACTGATTTAAATTTTGGGGGATGGGGGTGGGTGGGCCCTAGACTAGTTGTTTAGCAGAGCTCCAATATTAGGTGGAATGTTAAGAATGTTAATACAGGTTTTTACTTTGGAAGATACTGGTTTGTAATAGGAAGGAGAAAATTTTAGTGGTAGTAAAAAAAAACAGGGAAAAGAAAATACAAGCGACTGAATGGATGCAATTATGGATGGTTCTTGATGGAGATGATTGTAATAGATTTATTGATTTGATTTGATTTGATTTGATTTCTATAGCCATCTCAGTAAGTTATTTTTGTAATAGATGTCATCAGATAATGAAGTTAAATAGTGTTGGATAAATTAGTGAGAATCAGGTAAGGTTGAGGGAGGGGCTGCAATTGGATTCATCCCTGGACTTGCTTGTGAGCTACAATGGACAGAATAGCTTTTCCGGAAAGCAAGTGAGTGGTTGATTAGATATGAGCTACTTTGGCAGGGCAGCCAGCAAGATGGATTAACCAGAGTGGGTAGCATGAGAGGAAGTACTGAACATGCATGATAATGGAGCAAAAAAATATTTGGTATCTTGCCAGAGAGGGTATCAGCCATTGATTCTTGGTGCTAGCTATTCCAGAAGAGTTTTTGGAGCTGATCTGCAAAATTAGATGAGCTGGAAAAGATCTAATCAGACTGGGTGGAACTTACAAGAGCACGTTTTCCAAGTGACCACCAATAAGGACTGAGGAGAGCATTTCTCCTGCAGGCAGAGAATATCATTATTGAGAGAATCTTGTAAATTAATGCATATTAGTGTTATATAAGGAAGGATTCCAGAAAAAAATAAGGAAAAATTGGAGTATGTTAATAGGAATATCAATAAATTGCTTCAGATGATTATTAGATTAAGTAGTTAAGAGTATTAGATGAATAAGTGATTGGGTGGATGATACCAAGCTAGACTGGTAGAAGTGTCCTGCATATGGCAATTAGTGCTGGTAAGGTGTGTGGTGATGTGAGGAAGGCCATGGGAGAGGGCCATCTTTGACTTTTGGGGTCTATTTGACAGGTGCTCAAATTGGGACCATGATTTATAGTCATGGACTCTGAATAGGCCATGCATATCCCTGTCCCCTGTTTTTTGTTTATACATTTATTTTTATTACATAATCACAAGTATATTTTGTGTTTATTACAGTTGTTTGGTTCATCCATTCTTGAAGAAGCCCTCCTTGGAACTGGACAACTACCAACTTTCCCATTTTTCTGTTTTTTCCAACTCCAACTTTCCTTTTTGGTGGAGGTTGGGGACCCTAAATGAAGTGGATTATTTAGACCCTTATTAGGCAAAGTTCAGGTCTGGGTATTGATTTCTATGGTTGATGACTTATGTCAAGATCAAGATGGGGGCAATGTGCCTTTTAGACCATTCTGTGGCTTTTGATACCATTGATCATTGAATCCTGATAGACCAGCTACAGGGCGGGGACTGGGGACCCTGATTTACAGTGGTTCCATTCCTCCATTGGTGGCCAGTTCCAATCATTAGTAACTGGGGAGGAGAGATTGGTCCCTTGGTTGTTCTTTGTGGGGTGCCATAGGGGTCAATGTTCTCTTTCCTCTTATTTCACAGTTATAGCTACAAGGAAAGATTATCCAGTGGTTCAGGGTTCATTATCCCCAGCTTGTACAGTGTGACCCTGGAGTCTACTGAAGATGCTGTTGACATTTTGTCCTAGTGCCTGAAACTGTTACAGATTATATGGGAGAGAACAGACTTAAATTGAACACCTGTATTGTCTCTTGATGGCATATCATTGCCCATAAAGGAGCTTGTCCATGACTTAGGTGTCCTTCTGGGGCTGACATCAGATGCCTTTTGGAGTTTAGGCTTATTTTGGCAGCTGGTGTAATTTTATTAAAAAAAATTGTAATTGCTGTTTTTCTTTATGTTGTGAGACACCAAGAATCAGTATATGGTTACAATGGTTTATAAATATTATATATGCATAAATAGAGTTGGGTGGGATACGTTTTATATATTTATATATACTATATATAAAATGCGTATCCCACCTGATTATCAAATATTCTGAATGGCTCACAACAACAAAGAAATTACAATTAATCGTTAAAACAAAATAAAGAAAAAAGATGGCAAGCACAATGAAATGAGAGGTATTACTCTCCCTAACTCAAGGCCTGGATGAAGAGCTAGATCTTCATGGTTCTTCTAAACAACAGTAGAGTGGGATCCATCCAAATACACAAACATGCACACACGAGGATATGTGTGTGCATGTATTCATGTCCAGTCATGGATGAATCTAGTTGATGACCTCATTGAGGACTACTTGGAGAAAAGCACCCCTCTTTGCCTTCTTAGACTTCTTAGAGGTCCTTTGCTGCCTTCTGAATTGCCTGCAAGAACCATAAATTGGGGCAGGAATTCCTACCTCATGGGGCAGTACTCAAGTCCTTGGTGCTCCAATATAGGGTTCCACAGGGCCAGTACAGCTTTGGCATTTAGTATTAATCATATAAACAGCTTCATAACAAAGCATAACATTCATCTTTTTAACCCTGATCAAGCAGAATAGAAACGTGGTATCTTTGCTGAGCAAAGTGAGAAAAGCTGTTTGCTATTTATTTAAAACAAATTAGCTATGGATATTTGTGTTCCATGACTGGATGCCACACTGAATGTGGGCATAGAGCAAATAAATCTGAGCATACCTGCAGACAAGAAGAGGTAATTTTCAGGCATTTCCCCCCAGACATTAGATAACTCAATACCCTTTCTCATTCTGATACATTCTAGCTTTGTTGGACTATAAGAACTATAATTCCTAGCCAGCGTAGCCTACAGCTCTTTACTTGGGTGTGTACAAGTTACTTGAGGGCTGTTTTTATAGAAATATATGCACCTTTCCTCTTTTCAATTATTCCATTGAAATTTCATGGGCTTGAATTAGTCATGACACTGTTGCTTATGTCCAGTTGTCACCTGTGACAGTGGTGCTAATGTCTTTCCTCAGAACGATGGAAGCTCCAATACAGCCCTCACAAATCACATTATGATGGCAGTCAACCTCAGTCTTTAGAGAGCCAGAATCACCATTTCCCAGCCACAGAATTAGATGCTACCATGGGAAATATTTGCAACTGCTTGAACTCAGGAGTTTAATGCCCCCTGGATATCTCAGGGGGAAAAACAAATAAACAAGCTGTAGCCTTAAGACACCACCAAGAAAAACCAGGGTCTCTGACTGCAGGAAAGCTGATCAGCAGCTACTTGAGCGTCAGACTTTGTCACCCAGCAGATGCTATACCCAGCAGGATGGAAACCTCGCTTGTGGGAAAACACTCCAGGCCTCCATTAGATCAACCATAGAAACAGAAATTCCTTGTAGGATTTGTGCATCTGGAATTTATAAACATCAGTCTGCAATCACCATCATTGGATCAGGTGAGGCTGTTTGGTGAAACTGGAGGTGTAGTCTCATTTGCAGCACAGAACGCAGGTGGTAATGAAACTCATTCATTAATTCCTTAGGGACAAACTTCCTGTGAAGCACATGCAACATATATAAAAAAACAGACAAGTCTTTAATTGCATGTGGCCATCAGCTTGACTTGATTGAGCATACCCTGCTCAGTTCTCTTGTTTTTGTAAACTTCAACTCAGACATAAGCTACCAGATGCAGGGTGGAAAAGAACCTTAAACTCTTGCCACATGTTGTTCCCCTGAATTAAATCCCTTGCTCCATTTGCTGTTTCCCTGAAGTATTTCAGGAAAATATTTATCAGTGTTTACTGATAGGAGAGCCTGTCAGAGACACCCAGCATCAATTCACCTAAATGGTGAGTCTGCATTTGGAGTCCTTTCATTTGCTAACATGGAAGACTGTTATTGAAAACTACCTTTATTTTGCAAGGTACTGACTCTATTGAACAAGCCAAAGAAAAAAGAAAAAGCAGGGATTGGCAAAGATATCAGATTTTATAGCCTGGTGAAGGTGTGGATACAGCTTTTCTCACTTCCAGAGAGAGAACTCTAACTCCAACTCAAACTAAGAAGAAACCTATTGTCTGCTTCTGATAAGAAAAGGCCATTTTTCCTCAGTTTTCACACTTCCCCACATTTTCTTACATTAAAAATGGGGACTTTAGAAAGCATTTGTGTAAATGGGAGCTTTCTTTCTGGAAATAAGATCATCTGAGATGTTACTGTGGGAATCTCAAATGAAATAACACAAGGTCACCTACATCTACTATTATTTTTTAAAAGAGAGGGGGAGGGAGGAAGAAGAGGAGAAGTAGCAATCCTAATGATATTGTTCATGTCTTATCTTGTTTATAATAACCAGAACTGAGCCAATCTAGAAAACTGAGGTGGTGCTGCATCAGATGTCTTGCCTGTCACCAAGCAAAGGGAGAAGGAGAGCTTTGTCAGGCATCACATGATTAGTATCAGCAATAGGTACTAAGAGAGGTACTAAGAGAGCTAAGGAATTTCAAGGTTATTTGTTTGTTTTTTTAAGAAAAATACTTGCATGGGGAAAAGAGGTATTAATGGCTGGTGTGATAGAAATGGTATATTCCCGATGCTGATAATAACTTCTAGCTCATATAATTTCTGTCTCTCATACAGATTATGCTGGAGCAGAGATTGCTGGGGTTTGAAGTTTAGTAATATTCTAGTTCCTCAGAGACAATGAGAAGGAAAGCTTTACTTGACTAAAATCTCTTCTAGCTCCTAGTAAACCAACTCAGGCAAAAAGAAAGAGAATGAGAGAGATTTGTACATAATAAAATTAAAGATGATTAATTGTCTTATACCAGATCATGGACTTTTTCTATGAAGCCATTTAATGTCTATCTTCACAGTTAATCTCTCACATGCAGGTTTCATATATATATATATATATATATATATATATATATATACATACATACATACATACATACACATATACACATATACACATATACACATATACACATATACATACATATACATATACATACATATACACATATACACATATACACATATACACATATACACATATACATACATATACATATACATACATATACATATATATATATATATATATATATGTATATATATATATATGTATGTATGTATGTATGTATGTATATGTATATGTATATGTATATATATGTTTTCTGAGGTTTTCACGGGTGTTTGTATGTAGGTCTTTGGTAATTCGGGTTTTCTCCCGCGTAAAATTGGAAGTGTCTTGGCGACGTTTCGACGAAGTCTCATTCGTCATCTTCAGGCCTGAAGAATTACCAAAGACATATATATATGTTAGAAGTTTATTTTACTTGGGGATGCTGGGTCTTAAGCCTAAGTTGTACATGCATTACGATAATGACATACCTAAAGAATAACTGTCCTGCACCAGTCCATGAACTTAGTATCTTAGAACCGTCATCTCTAACCTGGGTATTCTGAAAATTTTAATTTCAATGCATTTAGAGAGCATGAAGCTGGGAGAGCTTTTTAAAGTATCGTTCTCTCTCCTTAATTTTGACCTAATTTGTCCCATCTAATATGATTCCATACAACTTATACAATTTTGTTTAAATATTCATGATTGCTCATGTGCATGTAAGGGAGTAAAAAAAAGGAAGATCTAAAATTATTAGCTACTTTGACACATATAATATTATGCCCTTTCTCTTGATAGCACATGTTTTGGTTTTATAGATTCTGGCCCATGGATCCATATAATATGACTGTAAATTTCTGGATATAGATGACTCTGATGTCCCCATAGAGGCTTACTATTGATGAGTGGAGTGAGATCAAGCCATTTTGGGTCCCCAAGTAACTCTTTAGACCAAGAGTAGCTAAGCCAACAATACACAGCCTGCCAGCATTCAATTTGTAGTCCCCAAAACCCACCAAACTGGGCAAGGCTGAAGTTTATGGGCCTTTACTTATTTGGAAGTCTGTTTAGGGGGCACGATAAAATCCCCAGGATCCACTTTTCATATCTGGGGAAGTTTAAGTGACAAACTGGACCAATTTCATCAAATAAAAAAACTTCCATGGCTCCAAAAAAAAATAAAATCATTCAACTCTGTCCACTCTTGGGTCATTATATCTTCTCTGACTTCACTCTTTGTGGCTCCAGGCAGGACACAGACCTGAAGTGTGACCAACAGGAAAAAGGTTACCCTCTTCCATTTAGGGAATGGGATCATCTCTCAAGAATTAAGTTGTCAATCTCTTATCTAATTTAGATGTCACATTACTTGCTCTGTCATAAGCACTAAGCTTATATAATGATATTGAGTATGCTGGCTTGAGAATCAGGCATGGGGATCACCCAGCTCATGCAGATTTTATTTACTAATGTAGTAGCAACAAGATGTCCAGCCACACCAAAGCAGTTTTTATGATGCCCTGGTGAGGTGTGAATTGCACATCCTCCTACCCACACTGAACATGTACGTGCAAACAAACACACACAAAGGAGGAGATACAGAAAGAGAGAGATCTCATCAGTTAGTGGCCTCCTTATCATTCTTCATGTCTAAAACAGTGCTATCACATCTGGCCACTTCAACTTATGGAATAAATTCATAGAATTATTTCCATAGACATGATTTTCATAGAAAAATTGCTTGGATCTTTTTTCATAATGTCTGCTTTTATTCTTGCCATTTAAATTTGGACTCGTGCCCTTTAAATAACATGTTGAGCACTAACTACTCCACTATGTTCTTATTAATGTCCAAGTAGAAATGTCAGAGGGCATATTGATGTTTGTATGAGTCACTTTATACTTCCTTATTCTTGGTAAGGAAAAAGGAGAGCACAATGGCTGGTTTTGGGTGGCTAGAAAGAATCTCAGAAACATCATAAAACAAGCGCCAGTCCTTGCAATGTTCTAAAGCTCTGTGTGCCTTCAGAAACATTGCGTTGACCAAGTTTCTTACAGTAGCTGCATCTCGCATCAGCTGGTCTTGCTTGTCAGCAGCTGCATAGAAAAGGAGGGTAAAAAGTGGACCCATGCAGTTTGGCAAGAAGAAAGGCCATGCCTTCTGGGAGAGTGCCAGCCAAGGCCTCTCAGCCCACAGCAGGTTTCTGCACCCTGGTGGGCCTAGCCAACAAGTTCCCATGCTGGTGGGCATCAGGCCTCCTAGGGCCTCCCCTACCCTCTGAGGCATGTGGTTATTTAACAACTGCAATGAAGGAGCTGGGATTGCAGTCATTGAGCAAGGCCATCATAAGGGCACCTTACTTAACAACTCTACTGACATACGACACAAATTGTGGGCTAAATTGCGGTGGGTGAAGTATCAAGGACAACCTGAAACCATACTGAACCAGTCTAGAAAAGTGAGAGGAAGTTTCTGTTGCATCAGGTATCATGCTTATCACTGAGCAAAGTCCTCCCCAGGCCAAAAACAACAGCCAGAGAAGGAATTCATTAAGAAGGGAGAGCAAAATTTGGGTTGTTTGTCTAAGATCACAGCTTGCAACAGACTGTCATTTAAGGAAAGCAATTCCATAGGAACTGGAGCTTGATCTTTGCTCAGGCGAACAGGTTCCCGAGGAAAAAAAAAATCCTAGAATATATAAATCTGCATAAATGTATATTAATGTTAATCCATAGTGCTATCTCCCAAGAGTCACAGCAAAAAATACAAAAAAGAACAGGAAAAAAAACCAGAAAGCTGTTGTTTGGAAGAGGTTTTTTGTAATGAAGCAGTTTTCAATCCAGTAATTTCAAATGCTTCCCATTCTCAGTTGTGCCTTTATGTTGCATATAAAATAATTTTAAGAAATCAAGTTAACTAACAAACAGTAACTCTCTACTTATCAGTCAGAAAACGGAACACAAAGTAGATTTCCTCTTTCATGGCACCCAAATTTGATGAATGAAAGAAAACCCAGGCCCTCTGGAAACAGCAACCCTGTCAGGAGTGCAAAATATAGATGACCATTAGCTGGCAGCCAAGATTTAAGGATTCTGTTTCTCTTTGCTACCACCTAGCAGTTGTCTGCAAATTTGCAGTCTAGATACAATAACCCTACTCCAGGACATTTTCTTGGTTTGGGAGAGTATACCCAATCTCCCAAAATAAGAACCAGGATGACTGGTCATTCTATCCTTTGCTCTATTCTGTCATTTTTATTAGGTGTTCAGTTTCATCCATATGTACATACTGATGTCTTCTGTCTTACTGAAGAAGTACCGAAGCAGAATTTGAATCTAAAGTAAATATACAGTATATGGAATAATAATGATGGAAGATCCAAGGACTTGTGTAAAGTTATGAGGGTCAAAGCACAAGCTTCAGTTGTAGGATCTCTCAAATGGGCCATGTGCAGCTTTTATATATTAGGAAAAAGTGTAGGCAGCAGGCAGCGGTCCATCTTCAATATGTAATCTACAGAACACATTCACAAACAGACCATAAATGGAGCAATACTCAGACTTCCAGCACAGTTATTATTATTTTCTGCTTTTTACAAACCCAATTTGCCCTTTAAAAATCCTTAAATTCCTACCTCAAAGAACCCTGGAAATATTTGCCTCCCCCCATGTCTTTGTCACTTCACCAGTCATGTCCCTTCCAGGCCTTATGGTTAACAACAATAATCAAATAATTAACTATATTCTCCAGACCCCAAAATCCTCCCATTCCCACATTTTACATTATCACTCAGTGGCCAAGAAATGCTGTTTGATACTGACCACTGGATAGAATTATCTTCCCCAATATATTGCCCTCCTGATGCAATGAATACAACCCCCTATACAGCTTCCCTATTCAGACTCTTTTAAATATCTCCTTCTAGTCTTCAGCAACAGTCATTGACCAAATACATTCTTTGAGACCCACCAACTAGCAGAATAGACTTCAAGGGAGGAAATTCTAACCCTGAATTACACACATGCTTTGGGGCTCATTGCTAAGGGCATAATTAGACACCAAATGACGAGTAAAATTGAGAATAGAGAAAGGGCAGCTTGTCCAAGCATAGATTCTGTTCTGCTCAATTATCCTACTTAACTACCTTCCTATTCAAAGCATCTTGTTTTGTGTGTACTGACTATTATGTCCATATCTACACAGTTTTCTCAACATGAATGCAGAAGTAGTTTGCAACTGCTGATAAAATATCCACAGGCCTTGTGTTTTTCTAGTGGTCTTCCAACTAAGTATTTCTCAGATCTATCCTTCCTTAGCCTTTTCAAGATCAGTGAGATTTGAGTAAGTACTGCCTCCTGCTCTACCCCATTAAAGAGAGTTCTCTATAAGCTTTATTCTGTAAATTCTGTCTTTACCTTTGGCATTGTTTAGATGTTTATGTGTTCATAATAAGTTCATTTTTTTCTAGTGAACAACAGTGCACTTTACTCAGACCTCTACTGAGATGATTATATGCAATGATACTTATATTCATTTCTTTATTCCTTCAACTGTAATAAGCCAGTCTTGCCTTTGCCCTATAATATTGCTCCAAGATATTATTGTTAATGACATTATCATATCCCACATCTGATGTCCTTCAGTAGCCATGTTGTCTATCTCAATGTCTATCAAACTACCTACACACTTACCTACCGTGTTACGTATCTGGATAGCTGTCTATTTATCTACCATGTATCTGCCATGCCAATAGCAACACACTGGTGACCCTGTAAGAACATCCTAGATGAAAATAACATCAAGCCATCTTTGTATTGTTGCTAGGTAAATTACATGGAAGTGCCTATGTAGTCACTAGAAGTTGAGTTCAATACGAGTCAAGAATCTCATTATTTTTACAAATTAGTCTCATCGTTAAAGTATACAAGAGGAGCATTCAGCCCTCTCATTGAATAATGAGTCTGTATGGCTTCTTCTTTCTCCTTCTCCCTCCATTTTTCTTTACATGTCAGGTATTTTAGGCTGTCTGCCTAAGATCAGGGCTATGATGCCAATAGGCTTCATAAATCAATCTGGATGCCTTATTTCTTGACTAAAGAGCAGAACAAAAGGCTCTCAGTATATAATATATATATATTTAAAAAAACACCAATGTGTTATGAAGTCCGACAAGTTTACAACCAAGATAGTTGATTTATTTGTTTCTCCTTCAGGCAATAATCTAAAAAGGAACTTAGAATTTGTTTATGGAGATCTTTGGAATATGTCAGCTTTTGTACTCTGTTGCTGATTATTCATTGATGTTATTGTATCATCTCGATTGGACCTGTTCCCTTTTGGAATACTGCCAATGGGAAGGGGCGGAGGGAATGTAGACTCAGAGATCAGAAGGGACAGCTAGGAGGTGCCATCTCCAGCTGAACAGTCAGTGATTCAGGTGATTTAATGATTTAAGGGTTTCAAGCCAAAAACGCATTTCCAGATGGAGCAGAGAAATTCTCTAACACGGCAACTGTCCCTGCGTCAATGTTTGTGTTTTTCTTAATCCCCATCATCAAGCAACATCTTTGTTGTGGCAGCTATACATGATTAAGATGAGGAAAGGTTGCTGTCACAAGCATGTAATTACAGGTTTCCTGTGTCACTCCCTGTTGGGAGGTCAGCGACTCTCCCTCCTCTGTCAGCAGAAGGGGAAAGGCAGGCCGGGAAGAGGAATCTGCCAGGCTAACTTCTTGCTAACTTTGGAAGGGGAGGGGGGAGCTTGGGTCTTCAGTGCCATAGTTGGAAGACAGAATGGCTATTCAAGCAGAATGACAACGTCACTGAAGTCAAAAGCCAAGCAGAGCAAGCAGCGGAGGAAAGCAGGTGCAGAAAAGGGAAAAGGAGAGTCAAATGAGGCAGGGAAGGAGAGGGGAGGAGAATACAGCACCCTGGAGGCTTTTATGCTGGGGGCCACCAACAACTGGAAAGAAAAAGCCAAGCTGAGAGCAGCCACTTAAAAGCTAGCTGATGTAATGCAACGTAATCAATGGGTCGATTGGACTGAACATAGAACATAGAATAACCGAGTTGGAAGGGACCTTGGAGGTCATCTTCTAATCCAACCCCATGCTTGAGCAGGACACCCTATGCCATTTCAGACAAATGGCTGTCCAGTCTCTTCTTGAAAGCCTCCAGTAATGAGGCAACCACAACATCTGAAGGCAAGCCATTCCACTGATTGGTTGTTCTCATCATCAGGAAATTTCTCCTTAGTTTTAGGTTGCTTCTCTCCTTGATTAGCTTCCATTCATTGTTTCTTGCCTTGCCTTTTGGTGCTTTGGAAAATAGGTTGACCCTCCTCATCTTTGTGACAGAGCCTCAAAAACTGGAAGACTGCTCTCATGTCTCCCCTAGTCCTTCGTGTCACTAGACTAGTTCACATACCCAGTTCCTGCAACTGTTCTTCATATGTTTTAGCCTCCAGCCCCTTAATCATGCTTGTTGCTCTTCTCTGCAGTCTTTCCAGAGTCTCAATATCTTTTTTAATATATTGTGGTGACCAGAACTGGATGCAATAGTCCAAGTGTGGTCTTATTAAGGCTTTGTAAAGCCGTACTAAGACTTCATGTGATCTTGATTCTATCCTTCTGTTAATGCAGCCTAGGATTGAATTGGCTTTTTTGGCTGCTGCCGCACACTATTAGCTCATATGGAAGTGATTGAAACGTGCAGACATGACAGAAGCAAAGACAGCTCAGTTGAATGTAAAGATATGGATAAGCACAATGACAGACCACCAGCAGGGAGAAGCACAGTGCTTCACTTTGCGTGTTTGTTAGAGCTTAAATATAAGGAAATTAAGAACAATTTAAAAAAAACTTTCTGCAAAGACCAAGTTAGCTGCATATTTATCTGTCCTGTTGTTTTAATGCCCTCTGTGCTTATTTTACATGTATATCCAAGCTTTTGCATAATTATCACATCCTTCATTTCATCTTTTCATGCTATAAATGCTTAGTAATTTTTTTAATTTCTCATGTGCATTACGTATCGTTGCCTCCAGTGCATCACATCTGATAAAGTGAACTGTGGTGCACAACTTTTGCTGCAATAAGGTTTGGCTGGTTTTTAAGCATTTATTTGTCTACTGAGGTATATACAAATTAAGTGCATGAAAACATCTCAATCTGGCGCCCCCAAGGCTGCAGAGGTGGTGCCAAGCATACCTTTTTTTTGAGAGTGCATTCCATTATTAGATTGTCATTATTGAGTTTCCTCTCCTTTGCAGTTATAGAGGCCACTTTCCAATAAGAAAAGTATTTGGAGCAGAATGTTGGCAGATCTTCAGATATAGACAAGCTGGTATGGAAACTGGCTCTCCTTCAGCAATTTGGGTCCAAAAGCATTTTAGAGCTCTAAAGGTAAGTGTTGGGGTAGCCTCTGCCTGTCTAGACCTTGTAGCACCAGATTCAAATGACGATTTTGATCACTTTAACTTTTTAGTAATTAAAACTTACCAGCAAGTAAATAGTTAAATGCCAATGATCTATAGTCAGACCTAAAGTCTTTCTTGGCAAGCAGAGATATGTTGATTTTGCTCACCTTTATGCCAGCCAGTCCAAATTTTTTTTGATTTGCCAAGAGGCAGACATCTCTCTCCAAGTAAGAATAATAAAAGGAATTGCTGGATTAGAATATGAAATCATAACTTTACAAGTGACAGTGCAAATATAAACCAGTTCCAGAGATACAGAATCTGATTTCACTTGCAATTTAGATGTGTACATCTGTCTACTTGGTTTATCAAGCAATTCAAGAGGATAACCACCATACCTTTGGCTTTATCTGGAAACAAATAAGGCCCAGTTGTAAGAACCACTGGAATGATATGAACAAACCTAGCTGTGCTGATTAAAAATTCCAGCCAATAAATTCTGCTTGAAATGAGAGTTTCAAATTGTCATTTTATCTTTTGTTATAAGAATGGCCAGTTTTGGTACATTAAAGCATAACTGCTATCCCAAAAACTGGGTTAGAATCTTCCTTAACTGGGGTCATTGTTATTACTGTTGTCATCTGCAACAATTCTTTTTGTTTGTTCTTTAACTGAAGGAAGCACTGAAAAGTAAGATGTGCCACTGTTTCTGGCCCTTGGCTGTAATAAAGATTTATTTGTAATAAAATCCACTCATTCATAGCTCTACCAGTGATTTATAGTAGTATAATACAATCTACCATCTCTTTTGCTGCCCATAAATCTGGTGGCAATCACATGAGTCTTCACACTTGAAAACTGATTCGGACCTCATGTGATTGCCACCAGCCCTCAATCCACCCAGGTATTTTAGACAAGTATCAACCAGGGGATAAGGGAAGCTAGTAGAGCACCAATTATAAGCAACCTTTGATGAACGAGATGATCTGGACTCTTCCAGTCTGCATTCAATTGCTGGCATGAGATGAAAACCATTGATTGCTGTTGCAGATAATCTATAGTGAGATTTAGATGGAGATTATATCCCTCCTTTGATCTGCTTGAACTCTCAATGGTGTTCATTACCATCAACAAAGGTATCCTGTTGTATCACCTGTGAGAGGTGGGAGTTGGGATACTCCTTTACAATGGCTCTGCTCCTTCCTGAGTGGATGGTTCCATTTGGCATTGGAGGAGAAGTAGAGCTTGGGCTCTTCAATGGAAGGTGCTTCAGGGCTGAACCCTCACCTCCAATTTGTTTAATATCTGCTTGAAACAACTGGGAAACTTCATCCCAGTGGCATCCACAGTAACAATCATTGGCTTCAAAAATGGTGGGTGTGACTAATTGATCATAATTCCACCTCTTCTGAAGTGCAAAACTTTGATCTTCTGGCCACCCCCACCATTTTGAAGCCAGTGACCTTCAGTGTGGATGATCATCCGTTAATTTGGGGCAAAGAGGAAGGCTTAAATAACCTTAAAGAAAGAATGCAGGAATGGTTAAGGCAAAGTAAGAGAGACTCAGTCCTGGGAAAGGAGAAGGCGTAAGAAAGAAACTTAAAATAACTCCGCCCTGAGTCTCTTACAGTAGCATGCCTGTAATACTTGTGCTGTCTATTTCCTAATCTGGCCTACCTCAAAGGGCTCACAAGTATCATCAATATTCTGAGAATGCCCAGTTTCACTTCTACATCACAGGCTGAGCAGGAGATATATTTCCTGGAGGCTGTGAGAGGTTGATCAGGACAGAGCATCCTTAGGATGACTCCCAGAAAAATGGGGATGCTATTTGTCAAGAAGCACTTTGGTTTCTGAACATTCTGTCTTTAGTTCTAGACTGGATGGCACTATCCCTGAAAGAGAAAACCCTCGTGTTGGGTGCAAGTACAGAAGGTGGAGATCATAGCCGGGCGAGCCATAGCCCAATTTTGGTTGAGGTGCCAGCCTTTTCTGTATCAAAAAAACATTGGCAATGGTAACTTGTTGATACTTGCCTGGATTACTGCAATTCATTCTGCATGCTGCCCTGGAAGGCAATGGAGAAGGTTCCGTTAGCCCTGAATATAGTTGCTTACTTGTTAACTGGCAATAGGAGTACAATAAATTAATACCAATTTCACAGAATGAGGGCTGACTACTAATATTCTTGGGTGTCCAATTCAAAGTGGTGGGTATTTTCTACAAAGCCCTATATGGCTTAGCTCTTGGCCATCTGATCCAAATGTAGACTGCAAGATCATATAGGCAGCCTGAGACGCTCTCTCCTGGGAGCAGTCAAACAGAGGAGGTGTCAAGAATCAAGTCTTCCTTGGTGTTGCCTCCTGAGGTGAGCATGGCCCCTGCCCTGTTGCCCTTCCAAAAAATATTCAAGGCCAGCCTCTTTTAGTGGGCCTTCAGAGCTAGGGTTGCTCTTTAGCGGAAGCTGCTGAATTACTGTATAGACTAGAGAAAAGTATTTGAAGACTGGGGCCATGCAATGGGTTTTTATTTCACATCAGCATCCACAGAAATGTTCTGCCTTGGTCAAAATGCTGGAAGTCACATTAGCCCACTTGCTTAACCCATTCTGTACATTCTGAGACATGACAATGCATGTACGAAAGGAATAAAGCTTGTGATAGTGCAATGCTGCATTTGTCATTCTTACCCCCCTTCAGGTACCACTGCTTATGGGTTGTGATGTTGTTCTAATATTATATAATGATAGTTTGGGTTGATTTTTCTAGGAGTCTCTTACAGCCCCAGGAGAAGGTAGCAAAAAATTAAATATAAGAAACAAACGAACAAAATCAGGCTTCTATATAAACCTGGAAAAAATGCCGTTGTTTTGAGGAATCTATTCATTAAGGATTGTGTAACTCTTAAATCAGCCACACCTTTGTGTGAAACATGTGTCCCCGCCTGAACCCTTCCTTCTTGGCTCAGAATCTCCATCCATGATCCATTCCAGGGACACAAAGTGAAACATTAGCAAACCTAAGACCCGTAAAAGCATTTTGAGGTATTAGTAGGCTTTTGCAGTATGCACCCACTGTATAAAAATGAAGTGGAGATACAAAGGCTACAAATTACCTTGCTGATTTTTGCAACGTTCAGCAATGTTTGCAAATATATTTATCCTTTTGTAGTTCTGGTTAATAGATTTTCTTTTACTTGTAAAATAAATCACTAATTGCAGTAAAGTCTGGTGAAGAATTCTTTTATCTATCTAATCATTTGTCTGTCTTACAAGCCTGCCTTAAAATCAGGAAATCAGGATAGTGAGATTGAAAATAAAGTGCATTTATTTGTTGCACTTTTATTCGTCTGAACCAGTATAGAAATAAACACTTGTGGTAAAATGTCTGTCTGTACTGATTCATGAATATCAAAAATGCAATCAAAGGACTGTTTCTTTTTCCAAATCCATATAATTATGGCTTCTACATAGAAAAGGAAAACAACTCCTTAAGGCTGCCACCATCATGTACATTAATTGAGAATAAGCCCCACTAAAATGTGTAAGAGTGACTTTTGTATTGTTGTACGTTCACTACTGACCACTTGCTGCCTTACCCCCTTTAATTCCTTTGCCATATATTCATGTCCATATCATATAGCCCATCCTTGCCAGACAGATTCAAATCACCCACTGCTATTGATGAATGTGGAAAGCTCCAAATGTTTCCCTATTGTTTCCTCAATATAGCCAATGCAGACATGTCGTCCACTGAGAAACAGGACAGCTATTCTGCTAGAGCTTTTATATAATGTGCCAGTGGAAAAATGCTATTTTGCATTCAAAATCAGTCTTTACATTTGCAGATTTGGGCAGAAAGCAAAGAAAGCCAAGCCCAGCAGCCTTTTGGGGTAAAGGGGGCTCAGGGACCTCTGTCCCAGCTTGCTGAAGCCTAGTAGCACAGTTTTAAACATATCTATTCAAAGGTCATCTCTACTGAGTTCGACTGGATGTTCCTCTAAAGCAATTTGGCTGTTACAGCACAAAGGTGAGATATGAATTCAAAAGTATATAGTCAGAATGAAAAACTGGTGTTGTCAGGCCTAGAATGGAATTTCCAAGAGCAAGTGCTTTCTCTTTCCTATATTGAATGGGGGGAAAGTGAAAGACTTTCCATTTTTAAAACATGCAAGAACAGGAAGACAAAAACAAAATGACAAACACCACACACTTGGGGGCTGCTTATCTGTGTGGCAGAGATGATAATATTACTCTAAAATTGGCCTGTCTGAACTATGAACACAAATACTGACTTTCAGAACTGTATTGTGGAACTATTTTCCTGTAGAAAAAACATACACTATTGCCTGATATGATGGAACACTTTGGATTATAAATCTCGATTGTTAAACAATCTTTAATGGTTCTTTTTTTCTCCCTGGATAGAAAGGATATTTTTCTCACTGGACAGAAAAATTTGAATTTTACTTATATCTGCTTAGGGGAGGTTTAAGAACTGCTAGTTGGTTGGATAAATTTATAAAAGCTACTTACAAAAAATAAAATGGATGTTCCATACTTGGCTCTAAATAGTAAAAAACCATCCTTAACATTTGTCTCCAGAAGCCTCAGTTTGCCATATCACCAAGAAAATACTGATGAACCACAGAAAGAAATTCTCTCCATGTTGAAATTAATAAACAATTGCTTTAGCTCATGATGAGGTTAAAAATAACACAAAGGAGATAAAAGAACAATTTTCTAATTTAAATCTACAAACTCAGAAAATAACTACAGAGAAGGAACCAGCAACCCAGAAAATAGAAGGAAAACTAGAGAATGTTGACACAAACATTGAGGATCTAAAGCAGGGGTTTCAAACTCGCAACGTCACGTGACGTGTCGCAACGTATCGTGACTTTTTTTCCATTGCCGGCAATGGGGTAGGCGCAGTTTCGCCATGACGCATCCGGCCCGCGGGCTGGCAGTTTGACACCCTGATCTAAAGGAAGAAACTAATGACCAGACTCAGATAAATGAAGACTTAGAAGACACAATGATAATATTGGAAATGGAAAAGACATTTTACAAACCAAGGTTTCAGAACATACTGGAGGATAAGGAAGGAGAGCTGATGGAATGGAAGATAAAGCCGTTAACAGAACTGTGGAGAACTGGAGAAGGAGGGAGGCTGTTTAATGAATATCAACGGGCTAGTTCTTCCAAAAATACTTTAACTAAATTGTTTCTCTTGTTTCAAATAATATACACAAATATAGAGGAAGAATTATTTGATGATCCAAATGCACTGACTTGGAAAGTTAGTTGGCAAAGGAAGAAAGCCAGAGTAAGACTGAAGGAAACAGAAGCTTTGACCTGTTAGAGGGGATGTTATATCACCAATTAGATGTTTGAATATGGTTAAGAATAGATTGCTAGAAATAGAAGTATTATTATAACTAGATAGATAGGATTTGTAATCAGAATATCATATCTTGGTTTGAAAAGGGAAATAAGAATATGCTAAGAACTTTGAATAAGGGAAGCTTTTGATTACCCAAATATAACTTGTTCTGAAATTATAAATGATTGGGATATTTTGAATATGGATGGGGAATTAAAATTGAAAAAAGCAAAAATAGGATATAGACTGAATAAATGGATATTGAGTGCAAATGCAATTAAGATATGCTTTGGCTAAATTGATATTATTGACACTATTAGAAAAATATAACAAAGGTTGATAGGCAATTGTATATTTACTCACAACAATAAGAATTGTATTTGCTTAGTGTGGAAAAATGTCTATTATCAGAAGAAGAGAGGATGTACTGGAGGGTGTAATATTGGGTTTAGTTTGAAGAAGCTTACATGTACCACAGAATCACTAATGGACTCAGTCATCACATTGTCTATTAGGCACTTGATTGTAAAAATAGAAAATTAATAAAATATTTATATAAAAAAATATGTCTTATGTACCCAAAAAGTTGATAATCCCTGTTTTACCCATTCAAGGTTGATGTTCTTCTGCAATCTCTGTTCATTCTTATATAAATCTTTAGTTATAGTAATCTATTCCATTCATTATTCCAATAATGTAGAGCAAAAGAGATATCTTACTCATAGAAAGGAGCAAGACCACTCCATGAACTTTGATGTCCTTCCAAAGCAATGATTTCACCTTCTACTAAAAAGCTTCAGGCCCCCAGGGAAATTACATGCTCCTCTGAACACTGCCCATTTTTTCGCACTATTTGTACCTGGAACTTCAGCTTGCATAAAACTTACATAATAATTTCCCACAACTCTGTCTGTTTGTTTTTTGATTCCACTCCCAGAAAAGGCAGGAGAAGTGAGGTACTGCTAGAAAAACCATAAGAAAAAAGGGAGGAAATGGATTGTATGGGGATATATTCAGTCTCCCAGAGCCGCATGTCAAAATGAGAGTTGTGAAGGAAATTTCTTTTTAAGCGAAATAGTGTGAGGGAGCAAAGTGGCATCCTTTGTGGCACAAAGGGGAAATTTACACCATCTGCTATAGCCTGGAAATATTCATTAGCTCACAACTGCATACAAAAATGTGAACATCTGGGAAAATTCAATACACGGAAGCATCAATTCAAAAGACATATGATAACAACACAATTCCCTCCACACTTTATGCATCAGCTGATATTAGTTTAACCACTGCCATCATCTCAGAACTATTGGCTTGTCTAGACCAGAGGTCCCCAACCTATGGGCCGTGGCCCACTACTGGGCCATGGCCTCTTGGCCACCGGGCTGTGTGAGTGGCTCACTGTGACTCTCATGCCGGCGCTAGCCTCGCCACTACCCTTGTGCCGGCACTAGCTTCGCCACAACTCTCATGCCAGCAGTAGCAGCCTTATTTGCAGATCGCACAAGCTCACAACCCCATTCGCGCGCACATGCCACAACCATATTTGCGTGTTTGTGCATGCACGCATAAAGGTGCCTTGCCCCTCCCTTTCCCACTGGGTCGCCAATCCTGATCTAGACTCCAGTATATTTATATTAAGGTGCAGAAAAATGCTTCAGAAGTTTGCATGCAAATGATCTGCAATAAATATAGCAATCAATGCTGTACACAGACGGAGACATCTAATATTTCTACATTGAGAACCGCATATCACACACAAGCATACCTATCACTGCTTTATACAAAATTAATCACTTTTCCTGAAGCACAATGTAGGCTTTTGCATTTGTTTTTCCTAGTTTTTATTTGCTCACCAAAAACCCATACAGGTAGTCCTCAACTTACGACCACAATTGAGCCCCAAATTACTATTGTTAAGTGAGACATTTGTTAAATGAGTCTTGCCCCATTTTACGACTTTTCTTGCCAGAGTTATTAAGTGAATCACTGCAGTTGATAAGTCAGTAGCCGGGTTGTTAAATGAATCTGGCTTCCCCATTGACTTTGCTTGTCAGAAGGTCACAAAAGTTGATCACATGCAAAGGTCATAAATATGAACCAGTTGTCAAGCATCTGAATTTTGAGCACATGATCATGGGGATTCTGCAAAGGCTGTATCTGAAAAACGGTCATAAGTCACATTTTTCACTTTCGTTGTAACTTTGAACGGTCACTAAACGAACTGTTGTAAGTTGAGGACTACCTGTATTGACATTTCTTAACCCCTTATTTTATGATAGGCTTTGCATTCTTCATGTCATACTCCTAGCTGGGATGAGGCTTCTTCCCGAAGCTATCTTCCTTCTGCCAAGTTGTTTTATTTACGTTTATTTGTGGATGTGGGTTTTTTTAAACAACAAAAGCTGGTGACTGCGAGGAAACTTTTAAAAAATGGAGAAGCTGCTAGAAACAAAGTGAGCAAGTCCACACAGCTTACAGTATATTTATTTAGCATATTGCAATGGCAATGTATAAATGACGTAAATAAATAAATTTATTTGCAAGTAAGCAAATCCGAAACCATGAGTTTAAAGAATTTTTAATATATAAGCAGCCCTAGGCCACTCTTAATATGGGCGAATTCACATTTATGATGAGTTTGCATTGCATTGTAACTGATTAGGAAGACAGAGAAAATGGGATTCAAGGCTCAAATCTAGTTTCAAATCTATTATTATTATTATTACTACGGTAGAATAATAAATGAAGAATAATAAAACAGAACATTATTTTACCACTCAAGGGGGCAAAGATATCCAACATGCCTACCTCCTCCTATTTTCTTCACAACAACACCCTGTGATATGAGTTGGGGGTAAGGAGAATGGCTGACTTTCGTGGTCTCCTGCTTTCTAGCCTAGTTCCTTAACATTTATAAATGGTCAGAATTGCAGCCAAAAGCACCCAGATTGGGAAACACTATTGTAAAGTTTGCTTTTCTGAGGAATCTCCTTAAACAATGGTGTGCTCTCTTTGAGATTATATGTGGATTAAGTGGGAGTTCTTCCTTATTTGTTTTGTCAGGAATTGCTCATGCAACTTGTCTCCCAGTTTGCATCTTCCTGGCTGCTTTTCCATAGGTGTATAGAAATTCACTTCGACTGTTGCATCATGTTGAAAGGAAATATATTCACACCTCTGGCTACGCACCCAGCCATCCAGGGTAGTCAGGTTACACTTCTCTTTATAAACAGCTCTAAAATGTGTCATCAGCTCCTAAATGCTATCAAGAAAGGAGTATTTTGTTTCATCATCCTCCTTTATGACTTGCTCTTTAGAAGACACAGATATTTGGCTCCTTCTTAAGTCATTCGGTATTCAGACTTCAGTTGTCCAGTCTATGCCGAGACCAAAACAAGCCCCAGAGGGAAGGAAAAGGTTATACAACATAACACAAACATTTGTCTCTAGTGCACAAGGAAATGAGGGCTGGTGGTAGTAATTGCAGTAGTCTCAACTGACCTGTTCTTTAATGTTCTTTTTCAAAAGTTTGCAAAGCTAGTTCATACAGTGACAAGGGATGCCGTGGTCATATTTAAAATTCTAGAAAGGGCAATTTTTGTATTTATACAGAATATACACCAGGCTAGAAACTGGGAGACTGTGAGTTCTAGTCCCACCTTAGCCATGAAACCCGGTTGCTCTCTCTCAGCCCAGATCACCTCACAGGGTTGTTGTTGTGAGGAAAGTAGGAGGAAGAAGGAGCATTATATAACTTTGCCGCATTGAGTTGTTTATAAAAATATTAATAAAAGCAGAATATAAATAAATAAATATCAAACAAACCAGCATATTTTTAACCAGGGCTCACTGAGCAGGTCATAGCAGGCTTAAATTATACATATCACTAAGCATAATGGGTGACTTCATGCAGCCCCCATACCAAAAGCAGGCAAATCACCACATCATGGTTTAGTGTGAACCAGGTCAATGTCTGCTTCCGCCTGATTCTGATAAGCCGCTCAAGTGGAATAGCTGCCAAATTCTGAATTTACTTCTAGACACACTTGAGCCAATGTCAGGCCCATTGCTGACACATGCTAAATGTTGAATTCTGCATATCGCCGTGCCTTCACATAACCCTTGCGAAAGGCCCCTGGCCAACTTTCTCTATTAAAATCCTTGCTCCGGGCTTTCCTTCAGCAGGCTGGGTGTGTGAGTGAACTCAACCTGATCTTGCTTTAAATAGCCTATCGCCCCTGATACTGGTGTATTCCAAGAATTTCTCCTTGGCCTCCGCCAATGGTTTTATAAAGGTCATACCCAAGAGATACATACTGAGTCATTGTGAAGCCTCCTTCCCTCTTCAACCTCATCAGGTATCAAAAATCTGAGAACTAGTTGGAAATAACAAGATGCCCTGCAACACGAGCTGTCTTTCCTTCAAGTGTCTCCACCACCCCATTTTGCCCTTGTGGACAGGTTACATGTCATAAATAAATAATGGCTAAAGTGGGAGTGGGTAGATAGATGTTTACATTCGGAAAGAGTGACAGAAATAACAGCCAGCTCCAGGGGAATGCTGCTAAGTCCTCACAAGCTCTGGGTGTGCTTCTACGCGCATGTTTAAAATTCTAGTGCTATTGCTCTAAAAGCTATTTTGGAGAAATTCTGAGTATGGTGCTTAGAAGGTGGCTGAAAAGAGGGGCTGCCCCATTTTTCGCTGCACAAACGTTTTTTGATCGTCCTCTCTGGCCTCTCACCCTTCTATTAAATTCCCGAGTAAGATGTCAAAATGAATTCTTGCCATGAGAGTTTGCTCAACAAACGATGCCCCTTAGCACTATCAAGGGAAGCACCTGTTTTTTTAGAAAATGTTGGAAAACTTCTTCGCTCTCTTCACAGATAAATCTTTCTGGTTTTTCAATGTTTGATGGAGAATTACAGTGAAGAAAAAGCTTCCTTTGGTCATTTCAAAGTTGGATTTGAGAAACTACATTATTCTTGTCCCCGGTGGAAATAAGTCAGTTTATTCTGAGTGCAAAGTTTGCATCTCATGCCCTCCCTATCTTGTCTCTGGGTCCTGTCTTATCCTACTGCTCTTCAGCAATGCTAATAGAGAAGCCTTTTAAAAGGTCTGTCTCCATTTTTGTCTGGATGGGTGAAACTTCTGTTGGAAGACTTTTATTCAATCTACTCTGAACACTTCTGAACCTCCGTCCTTTCCATTCCCCAATTCTCAAAAGCAGTTTGAAAATTACCTTCACTCAGAAACACTGAGGACAAGGTTAAAAAAAACACTGCCATGCTAAGAAAAATTTCTCAGCCTTCCCCGTCCAAAAAGAAGAGAAAAATATTAAAAACCAAAACAGCTTCTTGGTGCTTTTCAGCTGCTTAGTCTCCTGCCAAGAAAAATGTGAAATTAACAGGCCCTTGTTGATTTCATCCATAATTATTGAGTGGAAGCTCTCAAGCCAAATTCTCACTTACAGGATCTGGTAGTAGACCTTGTAGGAGGACAGCTGTCTTAGTTTACGGTAACAAATATTATTAATTTTAATTTATTATTAATTGTTACAAGTTACAACCTATACTGGACTATACTTTCTAAGTACTGAGTGGCAGGACAATACTTATATACAAAACACCACCCAACCCAAGCTCAAGTAGATTCTCACAAGCAACAGGAAGCAACAGGATAATGATGCTATTTATTTATTTATTTAATTTATACACCCACCCACCCATCTCACTGTCCAAAATTATTCTAGGTAGCCCAAAACGACTAACAGAGGAACCAGCTCCCTGCAACAAGGTTATTTTGCCCCACAACTATACCAACAGCACACAATAAGTACATACATAATGAATGCCCTTTCATCGCTCTTCTTCTAATGTGATCTATCCCATCATCTGCCAGCAATGCACTTCTGGATTCTATGGAGGACAAATATGGCATACTTTGCTCAAAAGAATTAATGGGCACAAGTTTGATATCAGCATTCAAAACAAAGACAAAGGGAATATATAGGTAGGTCCAGTGGTGGGATTCAAATATCTGAATAACTAGTTCTCTGTGTGGATGCTGCTACCGAAGTCCATTCTGGGCTTGGGCAACAAAAAATTAGCTACCGGTTCTGCTGAAGTGGTGCAAACCGGCTGAATCCTACCACTGGGTAGGTCTCAAGTGTGGGTAATGAATCCCACGAAATGGTCGCACTATTCAAGATTCCACTAATTGAAATTATATTTCTATGGAAAATGTAATTTATTTATTTTATTTATTTCTGGCATTTCTGAACCACCCTTCTCCCTCAAAGGGTAATTGACTCCGGCTCAGCAGAAATAGGCAATGAAAAATTGTAAACATAAATTTTGGTATGTGTATTAGTAAAATATTACAATATAGGATAAAAAGAATACACATATTTAAATTTATGGTTAAGAAAGTCACAATGGAGTTATAAAACACAAAATAAAAATTAAAAAAATCTACCTTAGATTCAGGCTGTCCAACATGTCATCCTATTTTAGAGTTGCTCAATTATGTTGATGTTGCTCAATTACACAAAATTTTGCTCTATATTAATTAATAATGAGCCTCTTTTTTTAAAAAAAAATGTACTGTTTTCCTTTGATGAAATCTTCCTTTTCTTCATTTTGTACATATGAAAATTTAGCAGCATCTAAAACCACAACCACAACTGTGTGTATATTAGCCTCAGTTGCGCACTCATTAGCCTCACGTGAACTGAGTTTTGAGTGGCATTAAATGTGACCTTGTACCAATTTACAACTCACATTTGATTTATTTATTATTTGAACTCACATTAATTGCGACCTACCTGTATCAAACAATTTCAGCCTTCCAAGATACTCTATTGCAGTTCTCAAAGTGACCGTTCAGGAAAACCAGATTTTGACCCTAACATTGAGTGAGAGGTTGCTGAACTCTCATATATGTAAAGTTTTAGACAGGGGTCCCCAACCCCCAGGCCGCAGCCCATTCGGAACTGGGCCACACCAGTGGCAGGCCAGCGTGTGCACGTGTGCAGCTCCACTTGTGCAAGTGGTGGTTGCTTGCACTGAGCCATCCCCTCTCCCACCCGCCGGGCCACCATGACCTGCTCAAAACAGGGCCATGCAAACAGTAGGCAAGTGTGTGAGTGCATGCAGCTTTATTTGCGCGGGTGGCGAGCACTCACATGCGTGCCTGCCACTCACACAAAACCATCCCTCCTCCCCCCACACTAGGCCTCCAAGCCAGAAAAGTTGGGGACCGCTGTTTTAAACTATTTCAAATGGTCTCACCGCACACAATTTTTAGCACATTACCATTATTAATTGATAAGGTACTTGTAATTTGTCTCACATGTAATGCATTTGTCTTCCCTCCCTCCCGTTGCCTAATAACAATTTTGGTCTTACTTCAGTGAATCCACTCTATGCATCTAATGACATGAGCTACAGTCAACACAAGCTCATGCCTTTTACTGGCATTAGTTAGTCAAAAAAGGTGCCACTGGACTCTTTTTCTGACTTTGGGAGGACCAGACAGTGTCTGTAGGAAAAAAATGTAGGAAGATGGGTGTGGCCATTAATTGTTTCTTGGCTGCCACAAGACATCTTAGGGGTGCAGAACTGGTCCTGTAGCAGCATTATCTTCCAATATAATGTTTGATAGTCATCATGAGAAAGACTGTGTGAAGAGTCTGTATAATATATACAATATTAGTTAACGGGATTTGCATTCATCTTTAATTTTCTTTAAAAATTCCTTATATGCTACCAGTTCCAAGACACAAAAGTCTCATCTTTGCATACAGTTAAGATTCTAAGCAAGGGTCAATGAAATCGATTGAGAGTCAATCCATAATGACCATAGTATTTGCTCAATGACCATGGCAGCCACTTTACAAAAGCTGTATTTGTTTAATGACCACCACAAGAAAGGTCATAAAATTGGATCATTCATGTGACCCACCCATTTTTTGACCAGTACCACTTACAACTGTGATGGGCAGGCTCTATTATTGTTATAAGTCAAGGACTATCTATACACATTATATGAACATATTTTTGTGTCCTATTGCCAGTAAAGTTATATTTGTAATCTTTTATACTCTTTCTGTAATTGTGCCATCCTTACTTTCATGCCCCAATTTAAAAATACAGTTTACTTCCAGAGTTGTTGTTATGGGGAAAATTGGAAGAGAGAGTTCTACCTGGGGCTCCTGGAAGAAAAACAGAACGAGATAACACCTTAAAAATGGCAACCTATTATTTGTATATGACCTTCCAAAGTAGCAGACAGACACAAGCACACAAACACACACAAACACACACACACACACACACACACACACAGGGAGTGGGGATGAGATTGCACATTGATTCTCCTTTGGGAAAACAATGTTAACCAGAATTTCATTTTGCTTCCACAGAAATGCGATTGGCAGCAGTGTTTGAAACTTTCTTTCCTTCCCCTTCTCCTCTCTTCCCTATTTTCAGTATAGTCATGTGCCAATTTTTGATAAAGAATTGTCTTTAAAGGAATGTCACAATATATGTGATATGGTCCCAGTTAGATGTACTACCTATATTTCCAGCCAAACTATCTAAAGAAATATAAGGACATTTCTGGACAGTAAGTTCAAAAGAAGATATTTACCAGGAGTTATCCAGCTTTAATCCTTATAGTAAGTGATACATAGTTCCTCTGCTAGAAAAGGAAATTGCATATCAGGATTTATTTATTTTTATCCCATTTGTATTATTGTTATAAATAACTCAAAACAGCAAACATATTTAATACTCCTTCCTCCTATTTTCTCCACAACGACAACAACCCTGTGAGGCGAGGTGAGCTGAGAGAAAATGGCTGACCCAAAGTCACCCAGCCAGCTTTCATGCCTAAAGTGGGACTAGAACTCACAATCTCCTGGTTTCTAACTTTGTACTTTAACCATTAGCTAGAAGCTCCAGAATTACCAGGAGTTCTCCTAATGCTTGTCTGTATTTTGCTAACCTTGTTGCCACAGTGAACCTCAAATTTTACCATCATAAGTAACAGACCCATTCAACAATTTAAGAATCGAGAATAATTACAAGGAAGTTAGAGTGCTTGGGGCAATACTGCAAATTAACCATACTGGCTTCCCTCATGCGTATGCATGTGCTGTATGAAAGAAGAATCCAGTTTTCAATTTTATGGGCATGTTGCATCAGGTTATACAAAGTTCAGTTGCATCAGCTACTTTATAACAATTGCACAGTTGTGTCCCAGACCCCTTCCAATGCCAAAATATACATTTAGTCATAAAACCTACTTACAGTGCTAAAACTCTCACCGGTTCAGAGGGTACTCAATATTGGATTTGGACAATTCCCAAGGATCGTGATTTTGTTGGGCATTAACATCTAGGGAGAGCAGTTTATTAGGGAATGCCTATGAATCTCAATACATTTATCATTTTGGCTCCAATTCATTATTACTGGGTGATTTTTATCGAAAATAGCCTACGGATGATGAAATACTCCTGCAAATGCACTCATGCACTTATGACAAAAAATATGACAGCAGATGCTGCCTGAATTAGCAGAATTTGTGTAAACTATCACGTTCTCAGAGAAATAAGTTTCCAAGCTGGAAACCTCAGTACAGTCTTGACTAATACTTTTTATTTAGAAATTCTTCATAACAGTTTGTCAGCAAATTTTACCTTATTAGGAACAGACCTTGTGGATCCTTTTTCATTTCCTTTTACCTATTAGACTAAAATCACATCAATCAACAGTTCCTTTTATTATGCTTACAACTATATGCTCCAAAACCATGTTTGAGTACATTTTTCAGGGCTTAAAATTATCATCTCAAATTCTGATAAAGATGTCCCTATCTAACTATCTAACTTTGGTTCAGGGACTAGTAGGGACACAAACATGTCAGAGGTAATGTCACAAATGTGACTTCCCTCTACATCATATTTATTTATTTATTTGTTTGTTTGTTTGTTTGTTTATCTATCTATCTATTTATTTATCTATTTATTTATTCAAAGTTTTTCTAAGCCACCTATCACACTTGAAAAGAGACTCTGGCAGTATCAGTTAAACATCAACATATGGAACACTATATAAAAATTAAAATGTTAGAGTTAAAATTTTAGAATTAGAAATTGTAAAATAAAAATTAAAAAATTAAGGTGGCAAGAAGAATGAAACCCTGTTAAAAATCAGTTGACAAAAGCAAAGAGAGGTTTGTTATGGGACCAACCAACCCCACAACTGCATCTTCTTTTGGACTCCCCAAGCCAGACCATAGAGCCATGTTTTAACTTCCTTTCGGAAGATCAGAAGAGTCCATCTCACCTCTGGGGGAAGAATATTCCATGGGGCAAGGGCAACAGCAGAGAAAGCTCTTTTTCTAGACCCTGTTAGTCAGAGTTCTTTAGCTGAAGGGACTTGCAATTATATTAAACAAGCTTCTATTCATTTTCAACATGATTTCTACCTCTACTGTTTTATTTGGTCTTCCCTATTTTCTTCTCCTGGAAGTATCTGCCCTGTCTTCAGAAGCTATTAGAAATGGATTACTGAACAAAATAGACTTTTAACTGATCTATCCAGCAAGGCACTTGGGAACCATTTTATGTATCAATGAGTTTTCTGGTTTTGCTTCATGCCAATCCCATCTTAAACTGCTTAGAAAACATAATTAGAGGAGGCGTTTTTGAAAGATGGATTCAGAATATCATTCTAATGACAAAGATGATGTCTCTATCTGCTAATTCAAATATAGAGAGAGCTAAGTCATATAGACTAATAGCCTTTTGCACTTCAAAATCAGTCTCCTGTATAATATAGAAGTGGTTTAAAAAGCATCAGTGCGAATATAAGTGCTATCCATATCAATTTAATAAAACTATCAGTGTCATTGAAACCAGTTGATTGGGTGGCTAAAGTGATGGGACATATGGGAAAGGAAATAAAATGGAAAGCCCAGTTTGACTATTAGTCTTGGATAAATGATTGCCCTCAATACTGCAGGTTGAAAACCAGAGAACATATAGCATGGGAGATTTATGAGCATTCATTTTCTTCTGTATTACAAGTATAGTGGCTCCAAATTTGATCACAGCAGCACTGTTGTCATCCAGAGAAATCACCTTTTCCTACCACTACAGTAGCTCTCACAAGGAAAAATGCAACAACTCTGCCCTCTTTCCTATCAGCTTTGTTCCAATCAAATTTGTAGCTCTCTTTGCCTGCTTAATTTTATTTTGGTTTTTTTTATTTTAAATAGCATTTGCTATTGGATCCATGGTGGTGCAGTGGTTACAATGCAGTATTGCTGGCTAAATCTGTCTACAGCCAGGAGTTCAATCCTGACCAAATCAAGGTTGTCTCAGCCTTCCATCCTTCTGAGGTCGATAAAATAAGGACCCAAATGCTGACATTGTAAACCGCTCAGAGAGTGCTGTAAAGCACTATGAAGCAGTACATAAGTCTAAGTGCTATTGCTATTACTATTTGCTGATTCAGCCACAGATTTTCCTTGTTCCATGTGATTTCCCTGGAAGATTTGCAGGGAAATCTAAGTCTGTACCTTTGCCCCATGACTAAACTTGGTAAACATCTCTCAATGGAAATGAAAAGATATTTCTTTAAACCACATCTTTTCAATTAGCTGATAGCAACTATTACCAAATCTCCTCAAGAAAAGCATCCATTTCCTTCTAAATTTCTTAGGAACACTTATGCAGCTTTCACACTGATGACAGAAGTGATGACAGAATATTTGCAAAATATTATAAGAAGGAAAGAAGGGAGGGAGGGAGAGAGGGCTGGATTAAGGTGTCTTTAAAAGCTTCAGGTTCCCAGTTCAGCTTTGATGATGATGCAATTTTTGTGATACTTTCATGAGTGTAGAAGAAAGAAGTATCACTCTCCTTGCCAAAATTATGGTAATACCTATGGGAAGAACCCATATGGAAAATGCTTAACTTAACTAGGTACAAAGCCAACAACCAGTCTATATTTGTGATATAGATTAATTTCTCATTTTTGTATTTGTTTTTCCGTGTTTCTATTATCTTTTGAGAAAAGTTTTATGTATGCTTATTTTAAATATTTGATTCTGACAGCCTTTTATCCCATAGATTCCACTTCATGAATATGCAGATTCTTGTGGAAACTTTTTACTAATATTTGCATTTTTATAGGAAACTTGGAAAATTCATAAAAGTGCATACTAAAGAATAAGCAATTTTTATTTTTCAATTTAAAAAGTGCAAGATTTTTAAGTTTTTATTAAAATGTGAACTGAATAAATTTGTCTGACAAAACCATGTCTTTGCTTTTATGATGTGATTTCTTTGCATCATAGATATATTGGATTAATTCAAAATAACATGATGGATCTGTGCTGTTACAGATCTCCCAATAGATACTAAAGATTATAATCATATTTGATATCTCATTTCTTTATTAGTTACTGAGACTTCTTTTTCTAATTCCCTTTAACTTTTCTGAGTACTCTACATTCCTTAATATCTCTGAAATTTTATCAGCTATTTCCTGTAGCACCTTGGGCTGTATGTCATCAGCCGCCATTGACTCCATATTAACAAAATACTCTGTACATTTTTTTGTTCTCCCAAGTTATACCACACCCTTTTTGTGTTTCTGCCAATTATGCCAATTATGTGATCATCATTTATTTCCTGAATAATGAGGCACTGTGAGCACAGGCAGACTCTGCCTTCACTAAGCTTAATGTAGGTATTTAGTATAAAGTAGGTTTTTAATATAAAGGTTGTTAGTATAAAGTACCAGAAACAGATTCCACTTTATTCTGGTAGTTATGATGATATCATGATTTACATGGGTTTATGGTGTAAAATTGCATATACCCAAAGCTTGGTTGGTTGGGTTGATGTATCATTTTTGCTCTAGTGTGTCAAGAGGTTAAATGGGACACAGCAGGAAGAGGAATGTTACTTGTATGCTTCATAACAAACATCATATGTGACTATCTTCCATCTTCAAGCAGGACTTTATGCTATCCATTTAGCATAGAATCTATACAATAACTCTTCTGCTTGATATACTTGACCCTTTCTTTAAAAACTCCCTTACTTTTAATACCAAGCCCTTATCTTACCCTTTCTTAGTCCCTAAATGTGCCTAATGTTCAAAGCATAAATGTGTGCTATCAGTAATGCCTATAAATGCACGTGGTGAAGTAAATACATTGTACAGTAAATTGATTTGTTGATGCTGAATGGCACTACATTTTTTATAAGTAGCCTTCTTACCATTCATTTATTCCTTTGAGCACATGAATATGCTGGCCTGCTTTCTATAAAGTCATATCTTGGTTCCACCTAGCCCGGGATCAGCTCCTAAGGTTTCAGACAGAGGTCTTTTCCTTTCATATACTTTGTCTCTCTGAGCTTAAGGTTGGGAAACCTTTTGGATGCCAAGGGTTGCACTGCAACCAATTTTGCTTTCAGGTCAACTCCAACATATGCACCCTTATTCTGTGATGGAGGATAATTTCCCATCTCTTTGTTAGAAGAAAATATAAAGACATGAGAATTTTATATCTGTGAAAAGTTTGAAAATCATTGCCTGATGTGGTGACTTTATCACTGGGAGGAAAAGAGATGCCTCTCATTTTGTGACTGGGACAGCATTTGCAGAGATGATCCACTGCATTGTGGGGAACAAATTTGCCTGGCAATATGGCAGCCTCTCTCACTGGAAGTGATCCTCTCTTTCCCCCCCCCCCCTTTGTTTAGGACAGAGGGGCTTCCAGACATAGGAAGGAAGGTCAAATAGTTCCAAAGCTTCCTTACTCCTTCTCATCTAGAAATCCTGTCAGTTACACTTTATACTTTGCTACATGCTATTTATATTTACAAACTCGGGGTCTCAATATTTCCTAAATTATATGCATCCTTTGTATGTATTTATTGCAGAATCTCAATGTATCAAACCTAATTTATCTATTTCCATCCCTTTCCGTTTTTTTTTCCTACAAAAAAAAGGTAATGAATACAAATAATAAAAATGCGATACTATGTGTGCATGTGTGTTTGTGCACATTTGCACACAGCTTGCAGAATTTATTTTCTGTCTGTACAAGATAGGCTTCTGGCTTCAAATAGTATGATTTTCTGGAGCCCTACTGTCTAGCTGCAGAGCAAAATCCATTGCTATAACCAGCCTCTAAATCAGCTCCTCTAACTAAAACATTAATAACTCTCTCCCCTGGCTTTTTCAAGAAGGACAGTAAGTAATCCAAAGCCAGTGAAAAGACCAGAGTTGATTGACTTATGGAAGTGTTGTTAACCATTTCTAGGAAGTTATTTGGAAGCCAGTCAAACAGTGGTAACACACTTAGCATAAGATTTCAGCCAAAATTACAAAGATGGCATTGGGTTTTGTCAGAGATACAATGACCTCTGCTGGCTGCCTGGAAAGCAGAATGTGTGTGAGCATCTGTCGTTTGTTCTCATGATCCCAGCAATGAAAAGAGGGTTCTGCTGTCAAACATCCAAGAGAATGACATATCTGCCAGACTGTAGATTTGTGAAGGGATTCTTCTTAGAGGCTGGTCATCCCATTCATTCATAAAAACAAGCTCATCCATTCTAACTTGGTTTTCCCATTCATTAGAAATGACAAAGGCAACTTCTTAACTCCAAGATTTGTTTTTATGGGCTTGTTAATGATTGTGGTTTAAACCAACATTTTAAAGAGTTGTGACAGTGAGGAGATGGTATTTGGGCAGAGGCCTTCAGAGTTGGCTGACAGTCTGTGGGAAATGATTTGGGATCAATAGTTCTACCTACTGTGATGGCAGATTAATTCAGGACTCTTGCAAACACAAAGTGTTTCCATGGAATTTCAGATGGTATCATCTTTGTGGCAAAATACTGAAGATTATTTTATGAACTAGAAGTTGATGATTCTCTCTGTTTTGAATTTTCTAATGTTTGCATTTTTTTTCCTAAATATGAATTTTTTCCAGCCCATTACAGCATATGTTTACAATGTTTTTAAAAAGTCCATATGAAAATTCATATGTGTTTTATAGCACATTTATTTATGCATGAAATTCATAGGCATTTTCCTTTAATATGCACATTATTTCCAAACATTTTCCTAATATATTCCTGTTAATGTACTCTGTTTTTACTCATTTGCACATTTCTATATGTGCTTTATGTCAAAGAATAGCACTGCAAAATTCAGAGAAGTACAAAAATGGAAAGATAATTATATCAAGACATTAGACCAGTTCTTATTACTTAAAAGTCGAGCAAATTCATTTCCCCCATTTCAGATCTGCAAATTCAAGCTGTAGTGTTTCTTGTAACAATATTGATGGCACTAGATGAAAAGTAGAAAAGCTCAATTACATAGAATGGGTGAAATTAACTATCAGGAACATTCTCGGCACTATAGTATAGACAACTGCTAGAAGGAGACAGAGATTACAGAAACAACTAAAATAAATCATTTATGTATAGACTCTTGCTTGATTTCTAAACAGTTTCTATTTGCAAATACCACTTTGAACATTTCCCAGTAATTTGAGGTGGGAGATGTTAACAAATACAAGATTTAAAACTGTCCTACAGTTCTTTATATTTTTCATATAAGCCTAGCATCTAAAATATCTGGCATACGGGGATTTTGGCCAGGATCATATACTGTACCTAAGCAGACCCCATCAAAGCTGATTCCGTGTCCCCTAGGATAATACTAATAGCACAGGACAGTCATCCAATCCCAATTTGTGGTGCTATTGCAAAACTAAACCTGCTTACCTGAGGCAGAAACAAGACTGTAGTGCCAGATCCCAATGAGGCATCAGTGGAAGACTACAAAGTTCTTTCAAACCCTGGAGATGGGTCAGTCTATGGAATTAACATGATGTCCTCTCTGTAACATTTAAATATATGTAACAAATGATAGAGGGGCAGCCTTTGCACAAGAAATGTAAAATAAACAAACAGAATAATAAGCCACTGTCACCTTTTCTCCACAGGTGTACTACAAGATGAGAATCCCTAAAATATTTAGAAGAAACATTTTTGCTTCAAAGTTCAACCAAAGAAGGACACAATATATAAACTATAACAGGTTGAAGGGAGAAGGGAAATATGCAAAATAACATTCTTTTAGGTCACAGTTGTTTTGTATTTCACAGAACTGCAGGAGGAAAGCAAACTCTCTGCAGAAGTTTCTTTTGGGGTCTGCTTGCTATGGTATTCTACCTGAGTGGCATCCCTATTTACTGGGGTGTCCACAAGATTTGGTCAAAGGAGTAAGATAGTGGACACCGCTGTGCAATCAAGGCTCCATCCATTGTTTATGTGTGTTTTATAGAATGGCCAGAGCTTCAGTTGCATCATTGCAGCTGCCATCATGCCTTTTTTGACTGTACCCTAAGGACATCTCTGTCCAGTTGCCTGGGTCAGAAGGTGCCACCCTTCAGTTCTGTGGTCTGTTGTTCTTTCGTAAAACATCTACATTGAAATAAAAACCTACAGGAAAAAGCTCTTAATGTCTGAAGGGAGGGAAAGATAATAACAATGACAGATTAAATGTAGAGCCAGGGGTGGTTGGAGCCAGAAGCCTCAAGGACAAATTGCCAAAAGACAAAAGAAGGGGAGAACTGATGCTTTTAGAGATTCTTGCACAACAGATTTCTCAGGGCCTCTGGGAAGTAGTCTTTGGTGTCCCAGTAAATATTTTGGAAACTTATTTTAAGTCCGTGATTTTCTGCTTGAAATATATTTAGCCTGACTGATAAAAATACATTAAATTCAAACTAAGGCAGCAGACATTTCCCATACCAAGACACTCTGCTTTGTTGTTCTTCAAGGGTAATTGAAAGACGGTTTTCTCCCAGAAGAACCTGCCTACCAGCTGCATAGAGAGAAAGGATCTTAGTTGCAGCACTGGAGAATTCAAGACGTTATGCTCAACTATATAGGTCTGAGTCTACTGGTCAAAGAATAGATGAGAGACCACATAGAAAATTCACATTTATCACTTTGTATTCTGTGTTAGAAGTAAAATGAATGTATTCTTTAATATTAATGTGTTGGCCATAGCAATACACAGGACCCTTCTGGGGTAGGGCCTTTTTATGGAACTTCCTAATTGAAGTAACTTCCAGACTGGTTGTGAGTATTCCACAGTATCAGAATTGGATTGCAACAAAAATAAAGCAACTGAAACACCAGGGACAGGAGAATGAAGCCATTGAAAGAGTAGAATCCCAGCTTAATTCTCAAGAATACGGGATAAGGAAGAGGAACGGCACCAACAGTAGAGGAAAAAGGCTTGCAGGGGAACAGCCATTACTAAGGGCACATTAATTTTTTCCTGGTCCACAGATGCTTGCTAAGATGAGCTTTCTTGAAACTGTTTCTAGCTTCTGGAAAAGGGAAATGTTTTACCCACATGTCATAAACTCCATCTTCTTTTTCTTTTTATATATTTGCAAGTTTTTTTTTAACAAGGGATGGTTTATATGCATAAATTAAAAAACAGACATTTGAGTTGAACACCTATAATTTCTTGTCATATTTCAGTATTTCAAAAACATGGGTTGAGTACCACCACATTTAATATCACTCTAGCCCATGGTCAGTCCAATATTTTTTCCCACCCTTCTCCTAGTAGTATTTTCCTTGGGGCTAAAGCAGAATAGAAAATGGACATTGATACTGTCCTCTCATTCTGAATAGAGTTCCTGGAAACTATGCTATACAGCACTAATAACAACAGTTCGTAAATCTTGGGTCGTAATGCCAGAAGGAATGGTTTCACATCATCTTATCTCTCACACAACATGAGCCAAGGGCCTTCAGTTAATATTATTTATTAAGAAGTCCTTGAAGTAAAGTTCTGTCTTGCCCAATTCACTAAAGCTTTTTGGCGAGAGCTAGGAAGACATTTTGAAGTCTTTCCATTACTGGCTGAGACACTGAATTGATAATATACTGTCCTAAGGAAAGAATTTGTGTCTAAATCTCTTCACTGATTGCTGAAATAATTTGCCTGTTCCTACTTCTGCCTGGCTTTCACAAAGTGTTTTTCCAAATCAAGGTGGAGATCTCTGACAGTAGTGAGGAAAAGCATACCTAACACTCACATTCCCATGAAAATATCATGGAGTATCTACTATTGTGCTGGATCCCAACTTTCTCTTGCTACAATCAATATTTTAAGGGAGCTGAAATATGGGAAATTACATGTGCCCTGTGACAGGACATGGCAACGTTGGCAAGGGGGCTCTCTTGATGGATCTATACCCAATAGAGAATAGGCTAAAGGTTTCAGCTAGATCCAAAGAACTGTATCTAGCAGATAAAAAAGCAAACCTAATTTCCTTTATCAATAGGTGCTTCTAAAGGAGAAGGTGTAAGTTCCATCAATCAGCAGGATATTAAACATGGACTTTAAGAATGCATTTTAATAAAAACAAGAAGGAAAAACTCAACTCAAATGGAAAGATATGGGGAAAAAACCATGTAGCATTAACATGCAGTTTGACTTTCTCAGGCAAACTGAATGGGAGCTGTGTCCCCTATGACCTTGCCTGTACCATCGACCAGAGCTTCCCGAGGGAACAGTGTGGGGGAAAGGGTCTTTCTATTTATACAGTGAGATGGTAGATGCAAAAAGCTAAGGCCATTTCCAAACTCTAGTGGAATGCTGTGTTATCTATGAATTTAGCTGCATTATTCAACCTGGCTATGAACCACATTTCTCATCATCCTTAATCCCTCAAAAGGAGGATAATTAGAGTGCTCTTTTCTGTGTAAACATTGCTGAAGTGGTTATACTCATTTCTCCTATGTGATGCATACACCAACACAAACTAGTTAAAGGTACAATTTTAGAAAAAAGCACTAAAATGTCAACCGGTGCTGTTTCCTCGCCTACTACAGTAGTTTCCTTAGGAATCACCAAGTCCCACTACTGTTTGCTCTGCTGGATAAATCTATAACTATGGCATACTTTCTCTAACAAGAAAGGAAAAATTGGGCAATGAAGATAGAAGCAAAGTATTATCTCCACACACCCAAAACTTTAACCCGAGCTAGATCAGGCCCTCCTGCAATTTAATTTGCCCCCAAATTAAAAAAAAATTAGGTGATTCAATTCCATATACTTCTTATCTCTCATCTCCTCCAATTTACCCTATAAATATTTAGTCAGAAGGTAGTATAATTGTGTTTCATTAAAAGCCTGATTTATTGGCTGTTCTAAAAATATGAGGCTGGGGAATCTGAGGTCCACTAGAGTTTACTGAATTGCACTTCCCAGCAGTCTACATTAAAGGATGTTGGGGGTTGTTGTTCTTCAACTGTGGCAGTACAAAGCCAGGAATGATATAAATGACTTGGTGCCATCCTCATTTAATAAGGACCCCTGGAGTAAATAGTTATTGGGTTCCCATCTCTAAATCAAAAACTTAAAAGAGTGTCTCAAAACTAAAAGCCCAGTGAGTTTCCAGGAAGAACCTCTCTAAGATGAGTGGGGTTTCTTCTTCAAAGTCCAGGTCTTCAAGAGCTGGAGCAATTAAGAGCCAAGTGTACCAGATAACTGCTCCCTTCCACTGAATTGCTGTCATAGGTCTGGAGAAGGAAAGCCCTCATATTATACTTGTGCAACTCCAGGCTTTCTCTCCGCAAACAGCCACTGTGATCCTACAAGTGCTTCCAAAGACTTGGGATAATTTGACTGACAATGGTGAGGGGCAGAGCTTAACTAGAGCAATTACTTAATGAGCTCTTGCTGTTTGAATGTCTCAGTGGAGTCATTATGCTACAGTGATAACAGAGTCCAAGCCTTTCCCATCATGTAGTCCTGAATTCCAAGATGTGTTGGATTCAAGCATATATAATAGCAATGTGCTGAAGGATAATCTAAGCTGAACGTTTATTTCCTTCTTTTCTTTAGAAATCCCCCTGTATCCAAATTATGACTTCTGCCAAGAAACTAAATATAAATTTGCAAATAAGTAATTTCAGTTGCCAACAGCTGTACTAGCGTACTCTGATTTCAACATCAAGATTTAACAGAAAGGATTTGTTAAAGCTGAACCAAAGAAGATAGGAATCTATTTGGCTAGCCCCAAAGAAACAGAAATACTTCCTCTACCTTCTCACTGTAGCAGCAAAAGCTGAGTTAGGTACAGGTAGTCTTCAACATAAGACCACAGTTGAGCTCAACATTTATGTTGCTAAGTGAGAAATTTGTTAAGTGAGTTTTGCCCCACTTTTCTTGCCACATTTGTTAAGTGAATCAATGCAGCTGTTAAATTAGTAACACAGTTGTTAAGTGAATCTGGTTTGCTTGCCAGAAGGTTGCAGAAGATTGCAACCATCATAAATCTGAGTCAGATGTCAAGCATCTGAATGTAAACTGCGTGACCGTGGGGATGCAACAACAGTCATTAGTGTGAAAAATGGTCATAAGTCACTTTTTTCAGTGCCGTTGTAACTTTGAACGGTCGCTGTTGTAAGTCGAGGATTACCTGTACTATATGCAGCACTGTGTGTTAGTGAGCAGGTTTAATGCATAATCACTGTCCCAAAGTTCAGATGACTCCTGGAATAATAATATACAGCAGGGGTCTTCAAACTTGGCAACTTTAAGACTTGTGGACTTCAACTCCCAGAATTTCTCAGCCATCCCTGGCTGGCTGAGGAATTCTGGGAGTTGAAGTCCACAAGTCTTAAAGTTGCCAAGTTTGAAGACCCCTGATATACAGCATCCCCTCACTCATAATTTCAGAGGGATTCATCTATCTTTCATAAGCTATTTTTGTACCTGAGAACAGGAGCAAGATAAGTTACACAAATAGCTTGCTTAATTTCTCTCCTCTTCCTCTTTGAAAGCAAAAGTAAAAAAAACTACATTCTAGCCATCAACTGGAATGAATAGAAGTGGGTGATTTTTTCCACGCAGCCTCATCTTTGCCATTTTTGTCTCTCTTTCAAACAGTTGCCTTTGTTCTCCCCATCTCTCAAAGTCGCCCCCCATTCAAAGCAAATATTTCTCTAATCCCTTATGAGATCCTCCCCAGCCCCCACTCAAACATTACCTTTGAATTAGGGCTGGGGTGTGAATAGGCCCTCTGCATTCCCCCCAGCTTCTGCCCTTTCCTATAGCAACCCTATTGGGAGCAAATGTGTCACAGAGACCCTCCGTTGTATGACGGACCTTGTCACCTATCGTTGTGGAAGCGAGGGGGGAGGTGTCTGCCACTTCGACGCTGTTTCTAGGAAGACCATGGCTGAACTCCTTTAGGGCAAGCCGGACCAAGGAATAAAAGCTAACATCTTCAAACTGAGCTTGACCTCTAGCCACTCTGCTCCCCAGTTCCACAAGCCACGCGGTTGACGTAGTGCGCATACCTGGATTTGATTTCCTTTGGGAGATTGCTGGAAATTTCAGCATTTCTAAATATCCCAGCTTTGTTGCATTTTATAATAACTGAGCCTAGGAAGAGGTCTCACCTTGAGAAAGAGACTTTTACCTCATTAGTTGCTCTCAGAGCTAATCATGTCTCGGGCCCCCTCTTGATGTTCCCTTGGCTCTTGCTCAAACAACAGTTTTCCTTTGTCCATTCTCACAGGCAAACCTAAATGACCTCATAGCTAGAGTGGGGGAGGGAGGGAAAGATGTCCCCCATTCAGAAAAGAAATTTGTCTCTAGTTGTTTTCAGAGGAGCAGCAGAACAACAGAACAAAAAGACTTGCGGCACCTTAAAAACTCACACATTTATTTATGGCAGGCATTGATCCCGTACTAAGTCCACTTCATCATATACAGGAAATATTATCCCTGGCTGTAGGTACATGTGGCTTGGACTGGAGAGGGAATGAAATGAAATACAGGCAGTGACAATTCAATAAATGTCTGAATTTATGCCCCAAAGAGTTGCTTAGTTCACTTGAGAGTGTCATATCAGAGTAAAATGATATTTCAACAGTGTTTATCAAGGAAGGATGAAAGGAACACCACATTAAAACTTATTGATTAGCACTACTATATGAGATCTGAGCTGCATGGCAGCATAAAGATACAGAAAACCTATTATTTGATTGTCTGATTTCTGTAGCTCAGAATGGTTAGGGTTAGGATTCTTAACAATGTGTAGGATTTTAAGATGGAGGCAATTAAAGACATGGCCTTTTTCTGCCTAGCTAACTGCCTTAAAGTAAAGTACACTTCTTGGTGCTGTCATAAATGAGCCCTCCCAATTTTTTCCATGTCAGCGACAGCAACAAAAGGAAGAACTTCACACTGTGCATTATTAAATCATAGAATAAGTTACCACAACATGTAACCAGGAGCACAATGGACCTGCATCAATGGCTATTAGTCTTGATGGCAAAATACATTACCTCTAGCACCAGAAACTTTGAATACCAATTAGTCAGGGACATGAATAGGAAGATGTTGTTGTGACTCAGATCATCTTGCTTCCAAATTTCAAGACAGCTGACCGGGGATGAGCTTTTGGTCTGATCCAGGTCTTGAAAAAGGAAGAACCAAATATGAAATTAAGTTATGCCACTTTGTTAAGGGTAGTTGAGGAACAGGATTAGCAAAGGGATTGTTGGCGCCCAGAATTGGCTCTCAGTGCCAGTTCACCTGCAAGTAGCCTATTTGGAAACACATTTCTGTACATTTCCATAAGTCATACAAGTCACTCTATAACAGTAGTTACAAGAAAAAGGTATGCATTTTCTATTTATTTTTTCTTCTGTTCTCACAGCTACTGCAACCATTTCAAAAACTACTGAGGAAGGGAATTGTGTGTGAGAAAAAAATGTTACATTGGTTTTAAGCTGCACTGTCTCTCTTCATTCATCCCAAGAGAATTTCTGACTGCTAGACTATTTAAAACTTGCTGCTTCTTTTGTCTTTTACAGGACACAGATTTTACAGTCAGAGGAGATTATCTGGCTGTTTTCAGACTGAGAACTGCATGAATTTTAGAAAAAAATATTTCTGAGCAATGCTTAGTGTTAAAATCCAAACGTACACATTATTCCAAGACAGACATAACAATATGCTTATTTAAATCCGTATTTTATAAGTGCTGACAGAGCAATGGGCCTAACCCTATTTTGTAATATAAAAGCACTGTTGGTATCTATGTTAAAGGGTACATGGTACACTATTTTAATTAACCACGAGGAAGACAGTAGCTTGTCGATTTTATTAGACCTCCATATTATACACACACGTTACATGCAAGTGCACACACACACACACAAACACAAACGCTATATTATGAACCAGTATTTTTAGCATTGATTTATGGGCACTTAAAATTTTAAATTGCTAGTTAGCATTCTATGCAAAGCCAACCAGTAAATCAACAATACGTACTGTACCATGCCCAAATTCTCACAATTAAGTATTTTTATTCTCTTTCTTTTAAAAAAAAATGCTGAATTTTTGCAAGACTAGAAATCTACAATGCTGGCATTTTCATTTGTGATTTTGTGAGATTTTAGGCAAGAATGTTGAAATCTGACTATTTCTCTCACAATATAATATGCAAGTGCATCAAATCATATACTGTATAATATGATCAGATGCACTCCCAAGATTTCAGGCAATTTATTGAAAATAAATGCCAGTGCATGAGATCACATAAGGATATCTAGAATCTGAAAAAGATATCAATGAATTAGTGTAAATACAGTGAAGGCAGGGGAGGCAGACAACCTGTGGTCTATAGCCACAGTGCCAATCCTTGACCCACATACTCGAGAAACCTCACTGAGGTAGAATAGAGGTAGAAAATCAGGATGATCGCTATAGGGAGGGACAGAGATACAGAAAACCCCAAATCTTTGCTGTTCTGTAGGGGGTGGAGTTTGGGGGATTTTTGCAGCACAAAGGTGGAATGTGATATCAGTCATAGTGGAAGAGCAAGGCAGGAGGCAGGAGGAGGAAAGAACTTCCAGCCCTGGTGTTGCTGCCATTTTTACTTCCACTTCATTCCTGAGTCAGTCTTTGCCTCAGCTAGCAGTAACAGGAATGGAAACAGAGCCTTGAAGATGAGGGTGATTTCTCTGGTGATTGATGTTGGCTGCTCTTTTCCTCTTCTTCATCTCCTCCTTCATCCCAACAGTGAAGGAAAGACAGGAGAGAGGACAACATCCCATAAGGAGCCCTGGTGGTGCAGTGGTTAGAATGTAGTGTTGCAAACAAACTCTGCCCACAGCCTGGAGTTTGATCCTGATGGGGCTCAAAGTTGACTCAGCCTTCCATCCTTGGTAAAATGAGGACCCAGATTGTTGGGGGCAATATGCTAACACTGTAAACCACCCAGAGAGCATTGTAAAGCACTGTGGGACGGGATGGAAGTCTAAGTGCTGTTGCTATTGCTATATTTGGACTGCAAACCCCTGGGTACCAGAAAAACCGAAGTGTCATTTTGTAGTAATTTGGGATTTGTAGCTCAGATGAGCAGTTTGCCTTAGAACCCAGAGAATTCTATTTATGTTCCCTTAAGGCAGGGGTCCTCAACCCCCGGTCCGTGGACTGGTACTGGGCCGTGGCATGCCAGCAACCGGTCCACACAAACAAGCAAAGCCCCATCCATGGGATGCAGGCAGCACACAAAACCATGCACTCTCCCGTCGGTGGAAAAACCTTTCTCCACGGAACCAGTCCCTGGTGCCCAAAAGGTTGGAGACCTCTGCCTTAAGGAGAATCTAAGGAGAAGACTGGTATTTTTCTACCTACAGCAATATCTGGACCAGATGATCTGTCGTGCAATCAAACAATTACTGTTTCATGGTTTACAGATCCTGCTGGCTGAGTTCACCCAAGATTCTAATCCACTAAAAAGCAAAGAGTTTGGTTTGGCATGTGGGGTGAACTCAGCCTTTGAGTAGAAATGCTTAGGATCTCAATATCACTTTGTTGAGCTTTGGTGAAATGTTTCTTTTAAATGTCACACTCTTAATTCCAAAGTACAATCAAGAAATAATTTTTTCCCATTCAAACCAATGTTCTAGAGGCAGATGACAGATGTATTAACCCAGTATTAATTCAGTCATTTCTGCAAACATGCTGCAGAAACACAACCTTGTTATTATGATGATAATTTCAATTAATGTACTTTTAACACACATAGCTGCTAGGATACATCTGTTTCCACTGAAATGCTACAGTCTTGATAACAGTGTCTTTTGCCTGACTGTAGCACCTGTCCTGGATTCACTTTGTTTGCTCCAAGACTACTGGAGGACTTTGCATGTTTTGTTTTGGTTAAAAATGCTCAGGTAGAGTAAAGAATAATAACCAAAGTCATTTAAAACCTCCTCAATTAAACTTTCTCACAGCCATCATTAGGGTCTTGCATGTACTCTCTCCTTTAGGGCTCATATTGGGACAGAATTTCAGAAGTGTTAAGCAGTGAAATGGTATTTTAGGCTATTCCAGTGTTTAAAGCACTCATTTCACATGTTAAAAGCCATCAACCTCCTAAGTTCTTGTCTTTAGAAAAGCTATTAAGACCGGTTTGTTTCCACAGACATCTGATTTCTTTTGGTCACCATTTTATACATTATTTTGTTTAAGGGTTTTTTTCAACATTGTATGCTAATATTTCTTTGTTCTTTATGTGTTTTTCTTGCACACTGCACAGGTTGATACTATTTGAATTATTCAGCCATATAAATAAACAAACAAATGTGTGTGTGGGGGGGTGTTAATCCATTTCTTTTGCTTAATCCACTCTGGACAGTTTTGGGACTGCAAGCATCTGTTGCTAGGCAGGATGATGAGGGACAAGAAGGACCGCCTCTCCTTGATTGTGTCCTCCTATCCCACCACAGATTCAGTAGGAGAGGCATGCTATGGATCCCATCCAGTAAAGATTGTTACTTGGCAAGACCCTAGGAATAGAGCCTTTTCTGGCATGATACTTCTTCCTTGGAACCATATCCCCCCACCCCCCAAGATCAGATTAGCCTCAATTTTGTGGACTTTTCATAAGGCCTTGAAGACTTGGCTCTATGAGCAGGCATGACCCTCATGGCTTGGCTACGACTACACAGGGGAGTCAGAACACATAGTTGTGTCTATGGTATGGTTAGGCTGATGGTTTTTATTTTTTTTAATCGCATTGTTTTTATATTATACTTTGAACTGTTAGCCATAATGTTGAGATAAGCAGCCATATGAACTGAAATAAAAAATGACGAAGCCCTAGGAAAACTCTCTTTGCATTCCTAGCCTTCATAATCTCTAATAATCCCTACTCCCAATCAGTACTTCAGTATCCCCTTATGGAGTCTCACCCAGTTACAGACTGAAGATTTAAAAGGTGGCATCCATGTTTATCTTCAGATTAAAGAAGCGCAGAGACTGGTGCCATGCAGAAGCAGTCCTACTGCATAAGGAAACATATATACTTGTAATGTTACATGTAACTTAGTTGTGCTGATTTTTTTAAAGAGGGAATAAGTGACTGAAAAATGATTTCATTAAAAAATAATTTTGTAACCATACAGGTTTATATTATCTTTAACTTGGCCCAAAGGATACTGCCAGCTAATAGTGTCTGATCCAGAGGGAGGGTGAAAAAGAACACTTTATCATCTTGATAAATGGTAGGTTTTTTATTATTTGACAGACAAAAGATGTGCTTATTCTCTTGTATCATGCCTGCAAGATGATTCAGGACAGGCTAAACAGTGGCTATTTCCTTGAAACTAAAAATGTGTCACCCCAATGATGGGACAGACTGTTGTCTACATGTGTGATCTCTTGATTACAATAGTTTCATTATCTCTGGATTAATTCTGCCCAGATTTTTTTTTTTTTGCTTCCATAAACATTAGTGCATTGAACTAATCCAACAGGTAAGATTTTGAAAAGACAGACACTACATCCGATTCTCCAATCCAAATGCCCTCTGAATGTGCTCACTAGGAACTCTAGGAGTTGGAGTTCACAATCTGGAAGGCATCCATATAGAAGCAGGATAGAAAAATATGGGTTATGGGAAAATGTGAATGGTTGTGTAATAAGCTGACTTTTTTTTCCTATTAACTTCTGGGAAAAATATATAGTAGTCTTAATGTAAATAATGGCAACATAGTCCTTAAACACTCCTGTTTCTCCTTTTCCGGTCAGTTCTCCATTATTAAGATTTTTTTCTAGCATTAGGAAATAGGGGTTTGATGAAAGAAGGGACAAATAGGTGAGAATTTTGAGCATTTCATGAAGCAAAAAAGCATCTCACAGAGTATAAGGAAAACAATCCTTATACTTCCTTCCTCCAAAACTGGAACCAGCCTCGAGAGCCATCTCAACTGCAGAGGGATGAGAAACCAGCAGCTGTTCTTCCATTTGCAAAACGCTCTGCAAATTGCACTCTATTCGTAGAGCTGTGGATCCATCCTTCAAAAACTAAGAAGTAGTCTGCCGATTTGTCTTGATAGTATGACTAGGAACATTTTTTTTTCCATCTTTTTGTACCCAGAGGAAATGCATCAGCATTATCTGGGAATTAGATTGTGAAGATCCCTGCAATATATCATCCTGTTTTTAATGAATACTATTTAACATTCTTTTTCTCCCTTGCAACTGATGAAAAGAGAAGAATATATTGTGTCATTTAATTAAGTTAAACTCTATGAAGGAGAACGATAAGGGCACCATTGTTAAGGATGACCTTCCTTGTGGTTTCCCGTGCCAAGGCTGAGTTCCAAGCAATACACCTCTTGAAAAGGACAATCTCTTATTGTCTAGCAGCTAGAAACCCAGTCATTTCAAATGACATTCTCCCCTTGGCACCATGATTACCATACCTGGGAAGCAAAATAAGCAAAATAAGCCCATCACTCCTTCCACTTATTCATATACTTTGGACCCAAAGGCTTCTGCTTTTGCTGTTTAATAAGACAAAAGTTTCCTGAAAAGGAACACAGAAAGCATCCCGTCCTGTTCCTGGGATTTTAGAACTCAGCCTATGTCCTCATTTCACTTCTCGACTGGCAAAAATGAAGAATTTCCCAATTTCTTCCATCCCAAAATCATGACACTTGTGGTCTGCCTGTCAAGTCTTGTTTTAAGCTTCTTGGACTTGACTTTTTTAAAAAGTGGTTTCTATCTAGTAACTCAGCTAGAGTGGCTATTTCAGCTACGTTTCTCCCCCCCCCCTTAGCGGTTGGTGGGTTCGAAAGCATGCTTGGCAGTTTTCTGCTTAGAGTGGTGTGGCTTCTCCTTCAGGTTATTGTAAATGACGTATCAGCTTGGTTTCTCTTATTGGAAACCAACAAAATGATTTGGGAGGAAGCCCAAACAGCCTAGTAATAGTCAAAATAGTACACTATGACCTTCTGGTCACAAGTCTCTTTTACGCATGAAGGTTCAATCATCTTTGAGTGTCTCTTTCACTTGTTGGTTGTCCAAATTTGGAAGAGAAGCAGCAAAGTGGCATTTATAATGTACAGTAGCTTTTGGGGAACTACAACTTTAAAACTGCATTATAAACCCAAATAAAATAGGAGATACTTTGAAGTTTCTTTGCAAAAATAGCAGCAGTGACATTAGAATGTAGTAAAATGTAGAACTGTGATATTTTTTTTATATTGTATTATGGTTTTAGATAATATAGCAAAGAAATATCATTCATGCCTTTTGCATATTGTCATGATACAGGTAGGTGTGACACTTATTGTGTCACCTACAAAAGAGCAATTACAAGAGATGAATGCCATAATTTAGATGGAATGAGAATCTGCTTCTCTCTGCGCATTTGATACACGTGGCTTCTTTCTCCAAATAGCTCTCTTGTAAGAATATGGAAAGTCTAATTTACTTTTTAAAAGACATGGTTGAACATCTGTGTCCAGCCAAACCAAAATCACTATGTGAATTTCAATGTAGTATTGAAGCCAGCCAAATATCCTGTGTTCATGCAAACAATACAAACCTACAAATTACAAAATGAGATCCAAATCAATATTTTTAATTTATATTGAATTTGAATTTTGAATTTGACATTCAATTTAAAAAAAAAACACACAGATGTGTTCACTTTTCATCCTGCCATTTATTGGCTATTTCAGAAATCAAACCCTTACTTAGATCTTCCAGATCAATTAAAATTGGTAGCTTCAACTATTATTTCGCCAACAGCCACACATGGAGTACATTTCAATAATCAAGATGGGGAATTTCCAAATTTTGAATCACTTCATAGGGAAAAGTAACCAACCTCCCACAACAGGAAAGAATTTATAACATTGGCTGGAAAACTCTCCCTCTGTAAGAAAATGAAGGATTCAGCTCTTCATGTGACAGCCAGCATAAGAGTTTCTCTAAGACTATTATGATATCTTTTTCGGAGAAATGTAAGGCCCCAGAGTCTGCCAGAGCAGAAAGCCCCTCTCCCATTTCTTAATCCACTCCTGACTGGTGTCCTGACCCCAGCCTCCACTGTTGTGATGTGCCTTTAAGTTCCCCGTGTCCCACTGGAAAACTGACTTGGCTTGGAATTTGCTCAGAATAGACAGAGAAAAGGAAATGAATTCCCAGACCCCCTCAACCTACACAAAGCCTTAGAAACGAGTGAGAAAATGTTATTAAAGAATAATAACATTGATAAAAAGAAACACTTGGATCCTGTTCAAACCATGTGTAGGATAGCCACAGGAGACCTTTTTGAAAGGGAATGAGAATCAGTCTCATCTGAGGTCCAGTTCACAGCGCCTCGGGCAGCCAGTTATATTAACTGTTTGGGCTTCTGCTGAGAGCCAAATCCATGATCCCTGATCAAGTCAAGCTGACTTCAAGTTTCTCCTGGACTTCCTCCTCCCTTCCCCCTCCAAATATCGCTGCTCCTTTCCCTGTACAGAATGGCTCCTTCCTGGGAAAAAAAAAGAGACGTTTCTTCAGCAATACTTCTTTCAGCAAAGGGGATTTCCTCAAACTAGAGCCAGGGCTTCCCCTTTAAACTCTTGCACCATCCCTCATGAATAGGCAAAGAATCAAGGATATCTATTAGTTCAGGCACATTTAGCAAACAAAATAAATAAATACTTGAGCTGGGTCACATCATAAAAGTACCTCATCAGAAAAGTACGTTTGATCCAGGTTATTATAGATTGTCCCAGTCCCGAATGGACCGAACTCAGACCATCAGGCCTGCTATCTGAGCTTTCTTCCCCAGTTCAGTAATTTATACTTTCCCTTTGCACAATTGAAATACTGCAGGAGAGCAGACTAGAACAAAAACATTATCTAAAGTTATTTCTCCCAAGCTATTGCTCTACACCTTGGCAACATTAACATCCATAGACATCAACTCCCAGAATTCCCTGGCCAGCATGCAGCATCCATTAACATGGCCTCAGTGGAGAAACACTATTCTAGAGGTAGGTTAAAACTTCATTTCTAGCATTTCCAGGATATGTTAGGTCTTAGCCCATCTGAAAGTTCATTGGTTGGAAAACATTGCTTTATACTTTTTCAACCCACCAATTAATTTTACAAATCTAACTTTTAAACGTTCCCCTTGGTACATTGATCCAGAAGTGCCAGACCTTCTCTAGCTCAGGAGTTTTCAAACTTTTTCAGCTTTAGTTAGTTAAAAACAATCATTCCTAGAACCCCAGATCTAGAAGAGAATATTTGTATCTCGGGGCTGAACTGTGGAGTCCTTGGTGATCTCCAGCTTGGTTATTCATTAGTTAAGTCCAAAAATGCTAGAGAATTCCTGAAAGCTTGGCACTCAGACAAATCAGCCATCAACAGGCACATAGAGATAAACAACGTTTACATATCATTCAAAAGAGACAATCAAAAAGCTAACAAAAAAACCCAAAACATTTCCCTGCCAGCAATCAACATCCAGATAAGCAGAGAATAACACCAGGATTAATACTAGACCAACAATCAAGTAGTAAATAATACCCCAATCAACTACCAACTCAGACAAATGAACAACACAACAGCCTAATCAAGGAACTGCAAAAACCAAAACAACACTAATAGGGCAAATCGTTGTATATAAACAGAGAGTATACTCCACTCCATTCTAATACAGAAGATGTTACTTGTTAGGTAACAAAATATCCGCAAGAAAATAGCCAAGCTCAGAGAGCACCGAGGACTCAACAGGCAAAATTCTAGTGATAGAAAACTGACAATAAAATGAAATGAGGAGTAATTGCCATTACTTGCTGCCTGTGCATACTAAAAGGCTGTTTCACAGAGGGAAGAATTAGGGGGGGGGGGAGTTCCTACCTGATTCCACCCAAACTATCCATTGCTCAGGTGAAGGGAAGGAGGGAGGCAGGGATGATGCAAGAAGACTTCCATTCTTCCAAAGTCAGTAAAATGAGGACCCAGATTTTGGGGGGGCAATATGCTGACTCTGTAAACCATTTAGAGATTGCTATTAAGTACTATGAAGAGGTATATAAGTCTACGTGCTATCTTAACCAGCATTTTTACTCTTTCCACTCTACCTCAAAAAAAGTGCTATGGACTCCCCTAATTGCATTCGAGTAATTGTTTTTTGCACTTAGCCTTTTACCGAACACCATCAAGTTCTTGTGAGATCTTTTGGCTTCTTGCAAAGCTGCTGTAGTTCAGTATTTCTCAACCTCAGTAACTGTTAATACGTGTAGACTTCAACTCCCAGAATTCCCTCTATAGATGTGCTAGCGGGGGGAAGTTCTGGGAGTTAACACTCACACATCTTAAAGTTGGTGAAGTTGAGAAACATTACTCTATTGCAGCAGAAAATGTTGTCTAGCGTTTTTCTGTAACATGATATAATCTTGTATTGAAAGCTAAATTGCATGCCTCCCTACAACAGAAATGATGCAAAACCTCCTAAAGTAATACATCTGTTGCTACTTTTGTCCAATGTAGATATCCAGCTGTGAGACTTTACTCATCTCCTAGTTAAATGTCCATCAGAGGGAGGGAGGACCTTGGAGACACCCTTAGCACAGGCAATGCATCTCAATGTACTTTGCATGAGAAATGCATCGCAGCAACCCCCACCCTGAGGTTTTGTCAACAAAAGCTGGATCTGAATGATCCTGAGCATTGCCTTTTACCTTATATCCTGTGTAAGTGTGTGGCTCCTGCTATTGTCTGGCTTCTCTGAGATGATGCAGAACTACAGTGTCTGGCTTTTCTGTCTGGCAGCTGCTTTGTTTACCATGTCTAGTCACAATATGAATGTTACTTAATGAGGCCACATCTCCATTTTTCTTCCATAGGATGTATTGCTTCTACAGCTAGTGCTATCAACGTGGCATGTTCCATAGCTTTTATTGGTCAACTGCTCAGAGTCACTTAAATAGTGAGATGAGTGTTGTATAAAGTTGACCAGCAGATAAATAAACACATAAAGATAGCTCACTTCACCAGCCTTCAAACCACTACAGGAATCTACCCCTCATTTCTCACAAGTGGCTTTCTACCTGTTTTTTACACTTCTCATGTGCCTGAGGGAGTCTCTTGTGACTTTACTGACACAAATCCATTTTCTTATCCAACAGAATTTCTCAATATTGCCACAGAGCGGGGATTATTTTGACATACAAATGAAACTTTCAAGAACCAAGGGAATGGTAAGCTAAGCAAGCTCAGGGTGCATCACAGAGCATGGCTGCTGTATCATCAGAAACCAAGGAAAATAAAATGAACCAGAATCAATCTTGCCTCCTTCCTTCCAGTATAATCAAATCCTACAACTGATACTTCATATGTAACTCCAAAGATCAATCTAAATCAGTATTTTTCAACTCCCCATGCTTCCTAGGGAATTCTGGGAGGTGAAGTCCACACATCTGAAAGTTGCCAAGTTTGAAAAAAACTGATCTAAAAGAAACCTTGATATTCTCTGTCTAAATTGCATATTGGATGCTTTCTGCCTCTGTCAGTAAAAGGAATTTCTAAGGAACATGCAGGCAAAACATTTACTGCCCTTCGTTTTTATTATTATTTGAATCCAGGGCTAGGTGCAAAAAAAAGTGAGACCTCTTTGAAATCTTGCTCCCTTAATGAGGAGGCACTTAGCTTCTTAAGGCATCCATCTTGTTAAAAGCCTGGAAACTCACACCGAGTCAGAATGGCAGCTTTTCTGGTGTCTCATTAATTTCTCATCAAGAATCTGTCCCAGCATAAAGGGGTTCAGTCCTCCTGTTTGTCATGCACAGCAGGCTATTACTGTTCTAAATTTCCACCCCAGCAAGGAGCATGTCTATTGATCCTGTATCATGCAAATGAGAACACTGCCACTTTATTTTCAGTTGAGATTCCTGCCAGATGGAATGAGGAACTTTCCCCTTTAAAGACCTGAGCAACCAGTTTAGCAAGGAAGACTTACAATAATGTACTTTTCCCCAACCTGGTGCCCTCCGGGTAATTGGACTTGTAAAAATATAAAGTCAGCTTTAAGATGAGCTCAGTTCTTGGTAACTTCATGAAAATGTCTGCAAAGTTGTCCTGGAAACCAAAAGGAAGTGATTTCACATTGCTTTTTTATGGGATTTTTTTTTCAATGACCCAATCTAGCCACATTGGGAGTTTGCCTGGCCATCTTTAGTCAAAAGAGCCAACTAGATCTGAATCAGCTTCCCTTTTACAATTATCCAAATAATAATAATAATAATAATAATAATAATAATAATAATAATAATAATAATAATAATAATAATAATAATAATAATAATAATAATAATAATAATAATAATAATAATAATAATAATAATAATAGTAGTAGTAGTAGTAGTAGTAGTAGTCTGGATAGTGGACATGGCAGTGCCTGGAGACAGCAGAATAGACGAGAAAGAAATGGAGAAGATAACAAAATACAAAGACCTACAAATAGAAATAGAAAGACTGTGGCAAAGGCAAGCAAGGGTAGTACCAATAGCAATAGGCGCCTTGGGTGCAATCCCAAAACAACTAGAGCACCACTTGAACACCATTGGCATTGACAAATTCGCCATTAGTCAATTGCAAAAGGCGGCCTTTCTAGGAACTGCTTCCATCCTGCGACGATATCTGTAATACCATCAAACATCCACATCTGCCTATCCCAGGTCCTTGGTAAGGACTCGATAGGTAGACAAAAATGCCAAATCCAGTCTGAACATCTGGCTGACTGTGCGATGATCAATAATAATAATAATGATGATGATGATGATGATGATGATGATGATGATGATGATGATGATGATGATGATAATGTTGGAAGGGACCTTGGAGGTCATCTAGTCCAACCCCTGCTCAGGCAGGAAACCCTATAACATTTCAGACAAATGGCTGTCCAATCTCTTCTTAAAAACTTCCAGTGTTGGAGCATTCACAGCTTCTGGAGGCAGGTTGTTCCACTGATTAATTGTTCTAACTGTCAGGAAGTTCCTCCTTAGTTCTAGGTTGTTTCTCTCTTTGGTCAGTTTCCATCCATTGCTTCTTGTCCTGCCTTCAGGTGCTTTGGAGAATAGCTTGACTCCCTCTTCTTTGTGGCAACCCCTGAGATATTGGAACACTGATATCATGTCACCCCTCGTCCTTCTCTTCATTAAACTAGACATACCCAATTCCAGCAACCGTTCCTTATATGTTTTAGCCTCCAGCCCCCTAATCATCTCTGTTGCTCTTCTCTGTACTCTTTCTAAAGTCTCAACATGTTTTTTACATCATGGTCACCAAAACTGGATGCAGTATTCCAAATGTGGCCTTACCAAGGCATTGTAAAGTGGTATTAACACTTCATGTGATCTTGATTCTATCCCTCTGTTAATGCAGCCTAGCACTGGCTTTTTTGGCAGCTGCAGCACACTGCTGGCTCATATTTAAGTGATTGTCCACTAGGACACCGAGATCCCTTTCACAGTTACTACTATTGAGCAAGGTACCACCTATACTATACCTGTGCATTTAGTTTTTCTTGCCTAAATGTAGAACCTTACTTTTTTCACCATTGAATTTCATTTTGTTAGATAGCAACCAGTGTTCAGGTCTGTCAAGATCCTTCTGTATCTTAAGCCTGTCTTCTGGAGTATTGGCTATTCCTGCCAGCTTGGTGTCGTCTGCAAATTTTATGAGTTCCCCATATAACCCCTCATCCAGATCATTGATGAAGATGTTGAAGAGCACTGGGCCCAGAACAGATCCCTGGGGCACCCCACTACACACTTCCCTCCATGTAGATGCAGTTCCATTGAGGACCACACACTGAGTACGGCCGGTCAGCCAGCTACGAATCCATCTGGTGGTGATGCTGTCTAACCCACATTTTTCTATCTTATCAAGGTTGTGATCTACTTTATCAAATGCCTTACTGAAGTCCAAATAAATTATATCCACAGCATTCCTCTGGTCCACTAAGTTTGTCACTTGGTCAAAGATTGCGATAAGATTTGTCTGGCATGATCTGTTTTTGACAAACCCATGTTGGCTTTTGGTAATGACTTTGTTTGCCTCTAGGTGTTCGCTGATTCGTTGTTTGATTATCTTTTCCAGAATCTTCCCAGGTATTGAGGTCAGACTGACTATATGCTGCCATCTATTTGGTAAATTGGGATAATTTTTAACATCCCAGAAACTGCAGATTTAACAAATATGGTGGGTGCCAGAATAGAAAGGTTTTCATCATAGTTGAATTCCTTCTGGCAAAGATACAAACTACATTTGGAAATCTGTGTAGTATCTCAGACTTCTTAATAGGATGGGGATGGACTGTCCTGGCAATCGTATATTTAGGTTTTTCACCACCAACATCTCTCTCGTACACACACACTGAGAAACCATTCATTGTCTATGGAGATTCTCAGTCATCCAGATCATAGTTCTCCCAAATGTGCTTTTTCACAAGGCAACTGGACTTTCTTGTTTTTCTTTGAAGATGTTTCACTTCTCATCCAAGAAGCTTCTTCAGCTCTGACTGGATGGTGGGGAATGGAAAGATTTATACTCCTTGCAGACAGCTTGTCATTTGCATTCTTTTAGAGAGTCGTTGAGGCCATTTGGATGTTTATCTGTGTCTTCAGGGTCACCTGAGTAATGCAAATGGGTGTGGAGCCTTCTTGGAACTGCTGAAAGGACCGTGGACTGGAGATAGATGATGTCGTATGCCTCCCCCTCTGTTGAGAGAGGACCATTCAATTTTGACATAGGTGGCCTCTTTGACCCCTCTTTCAAACCAGCGGTCCTCTCTGTCCAAAATGTGGACATTGCTGTTTTTGAAAGAGTGCAAATTCATTCATTTGCACACTTACTACAAAAATAATACACAAAGAACTGAAAAAATGTAGCTAACCATACAAGAAAAGTTAGAAGCCTAAACTATTTTTAATTATACAGCATAGTGAAACTATTGTAGCTCTAGTGACAGCTACATCCACACCTGATGTAGTGCAACATTGCTTGGTTGCATTGGGAAGGCGCAATGCAATGCAATGCAATGCAATACAATACGATACAACACAATTTCTCTTGAACTGGAGCTACTCTGTCTTTCTTTTTATGATGAGAGGTCTTTCCACCTTCCACTTCCACCTTCCACTTCCCATAAATCCATTTTATAATCCATTTGAGATTGATTCAGAATTATATGACTTTTTGTAGATTTATCCAACGATCAAGACTGTGAACATGGTTGTTTTTTTTAAATGTTGGCAGTCTAGAGAAGCTTTTCTCAACCATTCATCCTTGAAATAATTTTCAGATTTCAGGGAAATACTGTATAAAAAATCACAATCATGTGAAATCTTCACAATACATTTTGCTTTTAACCTACACAATCCACATATTACAACATTATACCAGCAGACTATCAGCTGACCCATGGGACTATAAAATTCCCATCACTGCAGGTGCTGGCATTACGCAGCATACAATGTTCAAAAAAATGAAGTTTATTTTCTTTTCATTCACAATCTCTGATGGTACCCCTAGTGACTTCTCACAGAATCCAGTCGGTGAAGGCTGATCTAGAGGTTGGAGAGAACCATCAACCAATTAAGCAGTGAAAGCTTCCCACTTGCCAAGGGTGTCTGGTCCCAAGCTCTGTAGGCTTTGTTACTCAAAAGAAGAAATTAGTGCAAACAGCACTAAAGTAAAATAACTGGTCTATTATTTTATTGTGCCTTCTCCAAAATATCATGACTGGACAGAACTTCTAAAAAAGTCGTTCTTGGGTTGGAAGTTATAGTTGCAATTCTCCGTAGAATTATAATTGACAAAAACTGACTGCCTGTTGAAGATGACTGAATACCATCAACATATTAAATTTCTGTTCGTTGTTTCAATTTGCAAAGTGAACCCGGCTCCATAGTATTTTAACCCTACTAAACTGCCTTTGAAGTGTTCAGATAAAACATTGATATAAAATTTTCCATGTAACATTTTCCATTTTAACATGAAGATTTTGAATGCAAAATTTCAGATTTAAGGCAAAAATTCTGAATGTAAAATGTTACTTTAAAATTCAGCATGTGAATGGTTTAGCTGGTGCATTGCTGGTTCTGGTGCATTGATTTTGGCAGGCATTTCAAAAATTATTAATTTATCAATTATTGTTGTACTTCCTCTACAGAATCTGATTCTACATACCACTGCATGCCAACTAGCAGATGTTGCAAATATATCAAATACCCAAATCAAATATGGAAATTACATATCTGTAATTATCAGATGTTTGGCACAGTACATATTTATTTTAGATAATACCTAGTAAATATTTAACATGAAATGTGGAAGTTAATTTTTGGGAAAATGTTTCACATGATATTATACTAATCATGCAATTACAACTCAGCTATTGCCAGGGATTTAAATAGCTCCAGCTCCAGCACATTGTATGTTGTGGCAACCTAGCACTTTTTAATATTCACAGAGCAGTATTTTAGTATTGCAAATTTAGACCTGTTTGTCCTGCTAGAGCACAAATTCCAACGTTTCTTATTTATTTATAAAATTTCTATACTGCCCATCACCCTTGTGTACCTTCAGGTGGTTTATAACTATGAATGAAAACTAACAGTATCTTCATATAAAAGGTTGAGGACTTTGGTATGCTTTCTCTTATGTGAGATGTTTACAATTTTTAAAAATTGTAATATATTTTTTTCACTGTTCTAGAAACCAAGATATTATATAGCAATAGCACTTAGATTTATCTACCATTTCACAGTGTTTTACAGCCCTCTCTAAGTGGTTTACAGAGTCAGCATATTGCCCCCAATAATCTGGGTCCTCATTTTACTGACCTCGGAAGGATGAAAGGCTGAGTCAACCTTGAGCGGGTCAGGATCAAACTCCTGGCAGTCGGCAGAATTAGCCTGCAATACTGCATTCTAACTACTGCACCACCACGCCTCATACTGTATCACTCTGTCAGAATTCTTGTAAACTTTTTATATTCCTTTTATAATTACATTATTTTGTAATTGTTTTTATATAATCTTTTTATATCATCCAGCAAGTTTGAGCAAGGAAACTTCTTCCCCATAGATTGTTGCATGAACTGTGTTTGTTTTTTTCCCAGTAGATCTCTAGAGCAGACAAGGCTGAATACTTTCATTCTCCATCCCTAGCTTCTTTCTTGATTTTACGTATTAAGGTCATAGAGTTTGGTCAGTATGTTTGGACCCTGATATGGAAGAGATCTCCCTTTCACCTCCCACCTCCTTTATATGGAGCCAGAAAAGTCCACAACTGAGCTTTACTGTAGTATTACAAAACTAGTAGCAGCATTTTGCCTCGTCCGGAGTGGGCTTGGCCTGATGAAAAATGAGCTGAGCCAGTGGCTGCTGCAGATCACAGATTAAGATATGATTCACCCACAGATCCCTGAAATGGTTCGCCATTTGGTTTAGTCAACGGTGTGCCGATAACTAGACCTTGCTGAAATTTGTTTTGCGATATATCAGTCTGAGTCACATCCTGGATTTATTCATCATTCTTTTGTCATCCTCTGTCATCTAGTCAGCCCATCAAGAGTCACTGAGTCAATTAACCTGTAAAAAAAATAGTAGATTCTATCTTTGTTACACTCATATTTGAGAAGAGCTGGGAGGATATCCGGTCAAAGCAATGATGCAAGCAGCATTCCTACTTACACCATGCTCTTCGTTCTCCCTTGATCTCTGTCTGAATGTTGGTACTCAGTAACTACAGTGACATCATCCCACTCCACCTCTTTAATGCCTATTTGCTCTCCAGCTTCCACAAGCTGCAGTTTTTCACACACAGATGAACCAGCTGCCAACTCAGGCTTGGGCGTTTTCCCTGGCCTTTCTCTGACTGCAGCAGCCGATGGGCTTGTTCTCTCCTTAGTTGCTAAAAGGCCTAAAGAACGTCAGACAGGGTTCAACTCTCACTTTCCTGACTGGTATGCAGGTGGGGGAAAAGCTATGCACGTGATTTTTTTTGCAATTGAGAAAGAATTCATCATTGGAGGGAGGAGGAGAGGCCGTGGTAGTGCTTCAGTAAGCTCCAAATGAGGAGTCTGTGAAGCCTGGACAGCAAACCAATTTAGAAAACCATGGAGCTCACAAGCCCAATAATGCTGGCCAGGAATGTTCAGAGTTATAGTCTCCACACACCTCTGGAAGGCACCATTTGGAAAAGACTCATTTTTAAAAGAAAACCTGAAGCATCCATCCTCTTGATATGGTGTGGATGGAGGCCAAACTTTTGTGCTTTATGCACTCCTGAGACAAAATGGAAGCAACTATGGGTCCAGTCCAGCTGAGGCATATGGTATGCGGTTGACAAAATCCATGACATGATGTTCCTAAACAAGGAGCCAGAAGGAGCCTTCCTGAAGTCAGAAAAATCTTATAGCATTTTTCAGGTGGAGGTGTCATAGTTTCCTCTGATAATTGCCAGATGACAAATGCTATAATTTGTCATTTTTTAAAATAATTCTTTTTAATGTGTTTTAATCACTACAGTCAAGAACAAGGAAGAACACTTGTATATCTTTTTCCAAGCGACTAATAAAAAAAAGTATACTCTTGGGGGGAAAGTGTACAGTATGTGTCTTTCATTTTCCATTAGTCAATACTGTTTGGGAGGATGAGAGTTTAATTTAATTTAATTTAATTAATTTGGAGAGTAGCAGATTGGCAAAAGATAACTTCAGAGATCATTGGGAAGAACAGAACAAGGCCCATGATCTTCCTATGTGAAATTATATCCCTTCCCTTTTCTTGCTATCAAATGTGGACTTTCAGATCAATCTAAACTTCCTGGAATTTTTATTCAAAACAAGAGAGAGGCAGAAAGAGACATCTTGTTATTTACAGTATTACATTCTGTTGAGATAATTTTTCAGCAAAGAGAGACCAAATGCCATTCAGTAAAATTGTCCTATTAATGTTGATACTTTGAGTATCTAGGACCTGTTCTGAACAAACACCCCAAGATCTTGCTTTGTCAGGGGTTCCCTGCCCTCATTTCCTTCCTATGTTAGCATTCCCATAGCCTCCCTCTTGAATAGGAGCCTTTTGGAGTCCTTTCATTTATATTCATCTGTTTTCCTCTCCAGCAGAAACATGTCACCAATTTTTTCACACCCCTAGTTATTACACAGCTGGTCTTTTCTGTGGTTAAATGTTTTCTGAAGATAAATTGTGCATAACTTCATTAAGCCTGGATACATACATTCATGCACTCACACACACAAACACACACACACACACACAGGGGAGAGAGAGAGAGAGAGAGAGATTCCTGCCATTTGTATGCCTCCGAGATATATTACACAATTGTAATTCTCAATATAAAAACAAGCAGTTAAATGTATGATGAGAGAATGCTTACTATAATATATTTTATTTACATTTCAGATGTCAAAGAAATGAAATCAAATTTAATTGTTCTCCTGGCCCCACCATTTGAGAAATGGAATTAATTTGGTTGTTTTAAATTGCTTCTTTTTACATTTACGAGGCCCCCAGCCTAGTAACAGTACTTTATTTCTGCAAATTATATCCCAAACAAGGCTCTAAGCACAGAATGGATAAATAACCCTATTTCCTTTACTTCTAAGTAATCAAAGCAGTACCTGAAAGGCAAATAGAGTCGTTAAAAACATGAGCCATAGAACAAGAATTCTCCCACTTATTATTTAATTGGTTGGGTAGCTTTAGTCAAGTTCCTGTTTCCAATCTGCAGTATGGATTTTCATATTATGGGTAAAATACCACTGGCTTATAAGCACTGCTCATGTCATTTTAAAAAACAAAATCACACAAGGACTATTACCGCATTTTCCACCTAACAATGCAAGAAAATTTTTAAAAGCCCATCCCTTTGGCTCTTGGAGAACAGAACAATGAACAGGACATTTGATCAGATATATTGTAGTGTATTTGAGTCCCCTGGCACATTGTGTTAAAGTGCAAAAAAGCAGCCTATTGACCGGGAATAATGGGAATTATGCTCTTACCACATTTGCAGAGTGAGGAAGATACTCTAGTAGTCTTCTGAAATGCAGTGCCGATAATAATGTCCATGACAACATTTTTGTAATACTCTATTCTATCACATTGTAGGCTACTCATTTTACAGCCCCTCAGAATCACTTCAGACTGTGAGATGGGCGATATATATAAATGTAATAAGTAAATAAAAAATATTCTTGATACAAAATCAAGACTAATGACTATAAACATGCTGATTTTCCTGGTTGCAGATGAAGTATCAGATAAGGGCATTCTTGCACACCAGCCTCTAGTTCTCAAGCAGCAAAGAATTAGTGAAAAAAATACAACAAAGAAAAAAAGTATATCATTTTAACATTAAATAGTTGCAATCCCATGTACATTTATTTAATACAATTATTGTTCAAGGTACATATATATTTCTAATACAAACACATATAACCATCTTCAGGCCATCTACAGGCAAACAAGGCTGTGAATTGATTTTTGTACCAGCTTGCCATCCATATTAGGAAAATGCAGGAATGGGAATTTCTGGTCCTCCAAATGTAGATTAACTACAACTCCCAGCATCCTCAGTCAGCATGACTAATAATGAAATTATCTGGGAGTTGCATGGAGCAAAGGTTAGAAGGGTATAGTTCCCATATCGAGGACAGTGTGTTACATTTGAAGGCTATAGGATATCTTGAAGATTCTATGAATACTTCTTCCTCTCTTTTTTTCCTAGCCTTCCAAAAATAATCCATCTCTCTGTGAAGAAGTCTATTCTATTTTCTTGTCATTGACTGACTAAATGAGAAGAAGGCCAGAGGGAAAGGGCCTATTCCCACCTGCCTTCTTTTCCTTCTGCAGCTAATCTGCACAACCTGCTTGCAGTGCCATGACTGGAAGACTGGATTGCAGGTTTTCCAGGAGGCCAATAATTCCACTGGGATTCAAAACCAAAAGCTCCACAGGACGTGTATGCCACCTTTCCTCCCTTATTATGCTCAATAGCCAAATTTCATTAAGGCGCTTCTCTTCTTCTGGAAGCTAAGGATAATATACTGATTTTATCCAATGGGATATTGAGATGTGATGTGTTTATGGCCTGAACTTTAAAAAAAACCACTGCATGAGACTCATATGCACAGCTCTCAGCAGCTCCTCCAGCAAAGCCCAAGGTAAACCAAAACAGAGATTTGGGGACAGCAATTGGTGGTTAATTTTCCTATCAGTTGATGATACTCAGACCTTATTCACAAGCAAACTACTGTTTGAGAGAAGGCCTCCCTCAGAACCAGAAAAGCTGGTCAAATACAGGAGCTGTATGTCTGCTTCTCTCATGACTTTCTTCCCAATTTCTTTTCATATTCCCACCATCATCCACACAGACCCTACTTCTGTACATTGACTCTAATGAAGCAAGTTGCCACTATTTCCTGTATCGGATACAAAATATAATCAGCAAAACAAGTTTTAAAAGGTATCTTTCAAACTTGGGAGAGAAGATACAACTTTTTCATAAGCATCTTTCTTATCAATATACTTTTCTTCCCCTATCAACCCTCGTTAGAATCCTCATTTGACCATCCCATAGCAAATCTCACAAATACACAATAACGAAGCATCCTCAGAAATCCCTTATGCCCAGTACAGTTGCAGACATAGCACTTGTCTTGCTCTACATCCAGGGAAGAACACTATATTGGGAACTGTACCCTCATTTTGAGTATGTGATATTATTCTGCTTGTTAGAATTTCTGCTTGAAATATTCTGGTTTACAATCATGCCACAGATTCATTTATTTGCTGGTAGGTCTCAGTGACTACAGTTAAATGTATTTTAGTGAAACTGTGCACTTAGAACTATACCCTTAGAAGTAACTAAGTTGGTCTACTTAATTACTCAAGGAATAACTAGGATCAATCCAAGTTTTGTTAACATCTGAAAGATATTCTTTTTAACAAACTTTTGGATTTCCTGCTTGCTGGCTCATTGTGTGTGTGTATATTTGTGTGCGTTGTGTTGCCTTTTTAGCATAGTATGTTCTTTTACAGTGCTATATTTTAATTGCTTGCAGGAGCATTGGTCTGTTTTTGTTAGCTGTTTTCAATGTATTCATTGGGGATAGATGAAGGAAAGGAAATTATGGGATAGATCTTTTATTATTAACAAACAAACAATTCAGGAGTGGCAGTCAAAAAGGCCTCTCCCAAAATTTCACTGGTTGATCATCATAGCTGAAGCTGACAAAAGTTCCAAGATGATAAATGACAACACCCGTCTGTGAGTCCATCCAAAGGGAGTTCTGCAGAAACACACATATGAAACTGTAGGATGCAATTCTATATCTGGATTGCATTAAGTGAGGACAATGTTTCCAGTTGGATGGACTTTATTCTCCTTTTGAAGGGCCAAATCAAATGGATAATATATAAAGTTTCACTGACTGATATGCCACAGACATTTTCTCCATATTTCTTCACACCAGATGCTACTTGGTATATGTCAACTCTCTGAGCCAGTTTTCCCTTAACCTAGAAGTTTTCCCTCCAGAAGTTTTTTTGGATATTGATTCCCAAAAATTCCAGAAAGTATATCCTAGAATTAAGAAATTAAAGTTGAACATGTCCAGAAATCACCAGATCAGCAAAGACTATAGTAGGGTATGAAGTGTGTATGGTTACAAGAAGAAGACCATATTTAGTAGGCATAATTTTCTTCACGTGGGTATATGAAAGAATCAGTACAAAAGCTATGAGTGGCACAAAGAGCCATGAAAAGATACATGCTCAGCATTACAAGACAAGATAGAAAGACCTGCACATGGATTAGAGAACAAACGAAAGTATATGATATCATCAAGAGAGTAAAAGAATTGAAATGGAAATGGGCTGGTCACGCAGGAAGAAGAACTGATGGCAGGTAGACCAAGCCAGTCGTAGAATGGATCCCACTTGATAAAAAGCATCCACGAAAGAGACGGCTTGACGACATCAGCAAGTATTACGGGCCCAATTGGCAAAAAAAAAGCCCAGGACTGTATTGGTTGGAAACATGAGGAAGAGTCCTTCGTCCTGCAGTGGATAGACAATGGCTAAAATGATGATGGTGATGGTGGTGATGATGATGATGATGATGATGATATTGAAGGAGCAAAACAAGGAGCAAAAATCTGAGCCTGCAGTAAATCAATTTTGTGATTTTGAAAAATTTTAAAATTTAGCACTATAATTATATTCAGGAAAACCCCATTTTGTCCATAAAATAAGAATCATTTCGAGCATTACAGTTATAGCGTTACCCCGAGAGGCCGCCAAAACCCAGGGCCCACCCCAGCCCCATTCCCCTTAGTCAAGCTCTGCAGCTGTGCTCTCTAGGTCAGGGCTTTTCAACCGGTGGTACGCGTACCACCAGTGGTATGCGAGCACATGGCTGGTGGTACGCGTAGGACGGGTTGAAATAACATGTAAAAAAAAAATGTAAAAAAAATATTAAAAAAATTTTTTTTGAAAATTTTTTTTTTTAAAAAAAGTGTAAAAGTGGATGAGGTGGAGTGGCAGCAGTGCCGCAGAGGCTTGTGGCAAAGTCAGCTGGAACTGCACGTTGCCTGGGTCCTACTGAGAGCCCAGGATCAAAGCGCGTAGCTCCAGCTGATTGGCGGCGGCCTTGGGGGCGGCAGGCAGCCTCACGCAGTCTTCAGGGGAGATTCCGCTGGAGCTGCACGAGGCATTGCCTGGGTCCCTCCCCCCCGCCCCCACCCAGATGCCCTCACCTTCCCCAAGCGTTTTTTTTTACTCACCTGCTTTCAGCAGCATTCCCTTTCTCCTGTCCTTCTCGGCCTTCGCCATGTGTTTGTGAGACAAAAAAAAAAGTTCCATGAGACTTTCTAACTTCTCGTGAGAAGTTAGAAAGTCTCATGGAACTTTTTTTTATTTTTTACCCCAAACACGTAGCGAAGGCAGAGAAGCAAACGAAGACAGAGAAGCAAAAGGAGAAAGGGAGTGCAGCTGAAAGCAGGTGAGTAAAAAAATGCTTGGGGGAGGCAAGGGCATCTGGGCGGGGGTGGGGGCTCCAACCTTACCATGCATGGTGGCGGGAGGGTTAATGGCGGGCGCGGGTGGGCCAGGAGGAGCTGCAACTGCAGATTGCGGGTGATGGCAGCACAGAGGCCGATCGCGCGTGTGCGCGAGGCAGAGGTGCTGCCCGGGGCCAGAGGGGAGGCCGGGCAGATTGCGGGCAGCGGCAGCAATGGGGAGGCCGATCGCGCGTGTGCGCGAGGCAGAGGTGCTGCCCGGGGCCAGAGGGGAGGCCGGGCAGATTGCGGGCAGCGGCAGCAACGGGGAGGCCGATCGCGCGTGTGCGCGAGGCGAAGTGGTGCCCGGGGCCAGAGGGGAGGCTGGGCAGATTGCGGGCAGCGGCAGCAACGGGGAGGCCGATCGCGCGTGTGCGCGAGGCGAAGTGCTGCCCGGGGCCAGAGGGGAGGCCGGGCAGATTGCGGGCAGCGGCGCCTGTGCCCCGCCCCCTGGCCAGGAAGGCGCACCGGAGTCCCGGCAGAAACCAGCAGCAGCAGCGAGCCTGCTTGGGCAGCGGAGATGAGCAGGGTAGTTTCCACATAATCCCATCCAAAAGTTTTCCCTCGGCTACAGTCTTTCTTTCCTCTGTCTCCAGGGTTTTCTCCCTCCTCCTCTCCTAAGGTTCAAAGCATTATTAGCTTCCCAAGGGCACCACAATCCTCACGAAAGCGGGGCAAGAAAGCTCGCGGCGGGCTCAAAGGAGCACCTGTCAGCGTAGGAGACGAGAAACTCCCCCACAAACCCAGGGGAAGGGGTGGAGAAAAGGAGCCCCCTTTGGGAGGAAGCCGCCACCTTCTTCTCCTTGGCTTTGCACTCTCTTGTTTCTCGGCAGCCGGGCTGCCGAGCCTCTACTGGCTGGAACTCCGCGTTTGTTTTGTTTTTTACTTCTTGCCTTCATGTGTTTCTGCCATACCTCCTCGGTGCTCCCGCTCCCAGGAACGGGGCGGGCGGAAGAAAGCTTGGCTAGGATAGGCAAAGAAAAGCCACGGAGCCGTGAGCTAAGATCGCAGGCAGGCCGGGAAGGGGGTGAAGAAGGGGATTGGGAGAGAGGAAACGCCAAGCTTGTCCTCGCCTCTCCCAAGGACCTCCTGCGCCACCTCACAGGAACACCTGGTTTCAGATTTATGCCGCAAAAGTTTTTCTCGCGCAGAGGAGAGAGGAAAAACAATTACGGAACACTCAGGAATCCCTTGCAAGGCACCATGTACCTTGGTGCTTATTTCCTAACGCCCTCCCCCCGTGTTTTCTGCTCCACCCCGAATTCGCCTCCCTTCCACTCCTTACGCAGCCATCTATGATCTTAATACAGCCCTAAGTCTGTCTCGCTTTCAACTCCCCCCTAAAATTCTTCATTCAGAGTTGACGGTCCGACATAACTTCCCTCCTCGGATGAGAAAGAAGGAATCTCTCCTGCCCGTGTCCCTTCCCCCCCCCTTCAAGCGACAGCAGGAGGTTGCTGACAACTAAGTCAGCCGGTGCAGGAAGCCCCGGAATGGCCAGTCCGGGGCACCTGGTTGCAGTGCTGGATGTCTTTTGCTCCTCTTTCTCTTGCGGTGGCAAGAGAAAGAAGTCATTCAAAGTTCAAGCTAGCTACTGGACGCCTATTTGCACTCCCCCCCCTTTTTTTTTGAGTACTTGTCTGCCAACCTGCCCCATTATAAATGGCGCTGTAAAAGAAAAAGTCTTCTGCCCAAGCATAACTTTTAAGGATTTTAAGGATCTTTGAGAGGAAGAGAGGGAGAGAGAAATAGAGAGAGGGAGAGAAAGAGGGAAAGAGAAATAGAGAGAGGGAGAGAGAGAAAGAGGGAGAGAAAGAGAGAGCGAGAGGGAAAGAGAAGGAGAGAAGGAGAGGGAGAAAGAAGGAGGGAGAGGGAGAGAGGGAGAGAGAAAGAAGGAGACGGAGAGAGAAAGAAAGGGAGACGGAGAAAAAGAGAGAGAAAGAGATGGAAGAAGAAAGAAAGGGAGAGAGGGAAAGAGAAAGGGAGAGAGAGAAAGAGAAAGAAAGAGGGAGAAAGATTAAATTAGTAACATGGTTGTTCAGTGAATCTGGTTTCCCCACTAACTGCTTCTCAGAAGGTTGCAAAAGGCGATCACATGACCCTGGAATAATGTGACCATCATAAATAAGAATCGGTTGCCAAGCATCCAAATGTAAATCACATGACCCTGGGGATGCTACAATGGTCATAAGTGTGAAAAATGGTCATAAGTCACTTTTTCAGTGCCGTTGTAACTTTGAACAGTCACTAAGCAAACTGTTGTAAGTTGAGGACTACCTGTACTTTATCACTTTTTTCCATTTTTTTTGGTCATCAAGTTTTTGACACCTTGCTGGGTGACTGGTGGTACTCGAGTGTTTCCATATTCTAAAAGTGGTACAGTCGGTGAAAAGGTTGAAAAGCCCTGATATACAGTATCGGGGTTGTTCATAAAAACAATTTAGACAGGGAAAAACATTTCTGCTATTCTGAAACTAAAGCTGTGGCCTCATTTTATTATCTTGTAACCTTGATGACAAAAGTACAATATCGTGCACTTTTATTCTTCCATAGACATTGGATTCTCATGGAATTTAATGGTAATCCGTTTTATGAGTTGATAATTATCTTAACAGAAGCAAAAGTAACCTAACTTGCAAATCTGTATATTACCACAGTGTGGTGCTGTTGAAACAAACTTGAAAAACATTTAATATAGGAGTTTCTTTATATATTTAAATGTTTAATTATTTAAATACATATTTAAATTTAAGGTGATTTGCCATGTTCAAAATGAGAGCTGTATGTACTTCCTGACTGAGATAGATATGCATCTTGAAACTTTAATTACTATATTTAAAAAATCTGACTAGTATTTTTTTAATTTCTTTTTCCAAAAGCACACTGAGAAGAGCTTTAAAATTGTATTTAGGATATATCTTTCTACTAAACTGCATTTTCAATAGTGATTTTTTCCAGTCTGGTTTTTGAATTTGTATTTTATATATGTAGATATAGTAGATATAAAAAGTCTACAACTTCTGATAAATGACAGATTTTTCACATCTAAAAAAAATCTGACCAAGATTAATCACTCCAAAATTATTTCCACCTTCACTATAACACATAAGATGTACAATCCCGTTTATAGAAAGATATGAGTCTTATTAGAGAGGTACTATGATCCCTTGTATTGTACCTGGTTTTTTTTTATTTGAACATACTGTATCCTTTTCTTTTTTTAACAAAAAATATTTTTATCTATTATTTTCATTTATTTATTAAATTTGTTTGCCACCTATATCACCATGAGATGATTTATCATATTTTCACAAAATAATATCGTGGAGGCCTGTCTGTTATTATTTTCCACTATTTCCTGATTAAATTCTCAGTTTTCAAAATTTGCAATAGAGCTGAGTTAAATCAATATATTCTTCCCTATGGATACTGTCATATACAACGTATCATTTTTTCTTCACAATAAAATAAAACAGTAAAACAATTTTGCAAATTTCTTCAGAACCTAGAATTTAATTCATTTTATTTTAATTTAATGTAAAGTAAATACCTGGCTAGCCTTTCTCTTAAACTTTGAATACTAGACCCCTTTCCCCATCTATATTTCACTCTTCTAAAAATCCCAATCACTGTGACTGATTGGAAAAGTAGGGGATAGCCTAACATTAATTTTTAATTATATTAAAAGCTAAGCTAAGAACATCATGGGTTCAAAATCTAAGGGACTGGTTTGGACAAAACTCAGCAGCACTTTTTCGTGCGGCTGCTGATAAAAACAGGATCGCCAACATGATCGCCAACATCCGATAACAGATATGGCACAAGAAGAAGAAGAAGAATTAAATGATAATTTATAATTTTGTATGCCATGAAAGATAACTTACATTAGCCAATTCTAATCAAACTAATTGGGTTATACATACAGTTAATCTACACTCTTCTGAATAGACAAATGCTGTAACTTTACTCCCAACAACTTGCATTTTAAATTATATATTTCAGTATTGGCCTTGGAAGCTTAGACTGAGATTTAATTAGATGCCGCACAAAATATGCTCAGATTATTTATGTGCTTGCAATTAAATTAATTAAACAAGAATTAACTAGTTTTATCAGACATATAACTTTTTTTTTTAAGTAGCCATGGCATAAGAATTAGGACCAAAAATGTATTTTGGAGGATACAATGCCTCTGTTCATACAACACACTAAGCCATATACTGCTTTTAATAAACTGCAGTTTGCTGTGTTTATACAATATGATTGATTCTTACAGCCAAAGAATCAAACCAATTTCTGGCTTAAACTGACACATACAACATACCAAGTGGGTTGTTTAGTTTTGATTTTGTTATTGTGGATTGTACATATATTTACCTTTAACTTTTGTTGCTTATTTCTGGACATCATAAAATGTTGTAGCAATCCCCCATCACATGACTCCATTTCAGGTGGTTGGCAACTAGCTCACATTTATGACTGGTTGCAGCATCCTGCAGTCACATGACTATGATTTGCAATGCTTTTTTCCAGCAAAAAAAGGCCATTTGGGAGAATGTATTTAGATTTACGACTGTGGGATTTGGACTTATGACTGTGTGATTCATTTAATGACCTCCGTAAATAGTAAAATGAGATCAGGTCACATGGTACCCTGACTTATGACTGTCATGAATTATGAATGAAAATCCTATCCCAATTGCAGTTGTTAAGTCAAGGACTACCTGTATTGAGTTATCTTTGCTGTGGTGTCTTGCAATATGTTTCTTTTTGTCACCACTCTGCCTTAAGAGATGCTCAAATGAGTTGTCAGATGGACAGACAAAATAGCCTAGAGACATCCCAACAGAGTCTTGAAGGCTGATCTTCCCCATCCCTGTGCAATGCGCTGATTGGTGGAAGTTTAAACTACTAGCTGGTGACTCTGTAAAGGGGATGGCAATGAAGCCAGAGAAGAAAAACAATAATCCTGCCTGTAATGAGTGTCGTATTTATTGATCAGGACAATGACTCAGAAACAATAAGCAGGATATGATAGGGTTGGGATAAGAATAGCAAATATTATGTCAGCACCATTTAATGCCATCTCTAGGATGAGTGAATGACATTTTAACTCCAAGGTGGAAGAAATGCCCTAAGACAGCATTGGCACCTAACTAAAGTATAGAGTGTTTTCTTAAATATTTATAATTATTTCTGCACATCAATGGCTATTAAATTTTAATTCTTTGTATAGTTTCCTTTATTGCTTTTTCCTCTAAGAAAGTCTAGATTTCTATAGCATAGGAAATATATATTGAAGCACAGAGGACTTTCTTTGAGGTAGAGCATAAAATGCCTTACTCCCCAAGGGGAAAAACTATATAGATTATATAATTGCTGCTAGTTACATATCTATGATTACAATTTTCCAAATAGATTTTTCTACTGCATGGTGAAAATGTGTTCCACAGCTCCTTGCAAAGCTGTTTATTTTGCAAAGCTTGTGTACACAATGCACAATACTGATACTGTTAGGAATTTCTTGTAACAATCACAATAGTATATTATTTTCAAATGTGGAAAGGCTCTCATGTGCTGGTCTGAAATTTCTATGGATGTGTGCATGGGATGGAATTTATATATTGCAAAAGACTTATAATACATAATTATTGCACCCTGCTCTCTTCCAAACAAGAGGCTAAAATTAAGCAGAAAACTGTTTTGTGGCAGAGTCTTTAGGCTTGTCTGATTAGCACCCACTTGGATGTTTTATTTACAAGGTATTTCTGAAGCTAATTGAAGTACCAAATACCCATAAATTATTATTATTATGGTTTGTTGCACAGTTATCCAGATGTTCAGACTGGATTTGGCACTTTTATCCATCTATAGATGGATCTGGGATAGACAGATGTGGATGTTTGATGGTGATTGGAGATATTGCCACAGGATATAGCTGTTCCAAGTAAAGTTGCCTTTTGCAATTGACTGAAGGTGATTTTCTTAATGCCGATGGTGTTAAAGTGGTGCTCCGGTTGTTTGGGATTGCATCCAAGGTGCTTATTACTATTGGTACTACCTTTGTTTTCTTTTGCCACAGTTTCTATTTCTGTTTGCAGATCTTTGTATTCTTGATGTTATCTTCTCCAGTTCCTTCTATTCTGCTTTCTCCAGGTACTGCCATGTCACTACCCAGACTGTTTTTGTCTTTCTTATTGACAGTTGTTAAGTCCAGAGTGTTATGTGGCCTGTTGGTTTGAATTCTAAAGTCCCAGAGCACTTTAGCTTCTTCATTTTCTATTACTTTTTCTAGTTTATGGTCCCACCTGTTCTTGCTTGCAGGCAAATGGTAATTCTTGCAGTTTTTCCAACTGTTGCTACTTTCTCATGCCATTGTTTGTAGTCAATCTGTGAGATCTTCTTGCAGCTAACCAGGTGATCCACTATTTCTTCAGCTTCTTTGCAGACATGGCATTTGCTGTCTATTGCTGTCTCTCAATTCTGGCTTTGTATGCATTTGTGCAGCCACAATTAGCCTCTCTGTCCCTTTCTTCAACTTTCCCTGCCTTTAACTTTGTTATTATCAGCTTTGCCTGCAGATATTCTTGATGTTTGATAGCCATGGCTTGACCTGTTCAGTATTGTGACAAGGATTCAATGTAATGACAAACAGTAGTGGTGATAGTGAGTCTTGGAAGATTCCTCTCTCCTGTTCTATCATCATTGACCAGCAACCATGTCTTTGTGCCATCGATCTTTGCACAAAGCTTCTGATGTTTCTACTGACTCCTGTTATTTCTAGCACTTGATTATCCTATCCAGGGAGTTGAATGTCTTCTTGTAATCAATCCATTCAAGTTGGTCTTCCTTTTCTTGCTATTTCCAGAATCATCTTTCAATTAGGAGTTGATCTTTTGTTCCTCTGCTTTTTTGAGTAGTTGCCTTTCTGACAGATGGAAAGAGCTTGTTTTGAACTAGATGCTTTTGGACTATATCAGCACTACACCAATTAGCAATTTGAAAGTTGTTGGTAAGCAGGTAATTGGTCTGTAATCAATTGATTACAGCAACTGATACTGCTCCTTTTGCTGTATCTTTCATTATTAGGTAGGTTTTGCCAGATGTTAGCCACTCTTCAATTTCACCTCCTTGCAGTATATTGTTAAACTGCTTGGGAATAGTGAGCATAGAACCGGGCAAATGTTTCAACCAAAATGCATACAGTTCTTTACCTGGTGCTGATCAATTCTTGATTTTCCTTGCTCTTTTCTCCATTTCTGCTGTTACGACAAGTTCTTTCATTCACTACTATTAAATTTATTTGCCACCCATCTCACGGTTCAAGGTGACTCTGAATGTAATACAATATACAAATATCCAGACAATTCTAAATATAAAAACAGATTAAAAAATAAAAAAATATGGGTTTGGAGCAGAGAAGTGGGAGTATACGCCATAGATTGTACATACGAAGCAAATACAAATAGCCTTCCACTTATGACCATTTGTTGAATGATGATTTGGCTTTATGAAGGTGCTGGAAAAAGTGACTTAACAACCTGTCCTCAAAGTTACATCCATCATATATACAGCCTGGCCTCATGATCACAATTTGTGTGCTTGGTAACTGGCTCACATTTGTGACAGTTGCCTCATCCTGCAGTCACATTATCATGATGTGCAACTTTCCCGGCTGGTTTCCAACAAGCAAAGTCAATGAGAGAAATAAGATTCACTTAACCATGTGATTCGCTTAATGACTCTGGTGTTTCACTTAACAACTGCAATAAAAATGATCATAAAATTGGGTTTGGTCATGTGATAGCTCACTTAATTACTGCATCATTCAGTGACTGAAATTCCAGTTCCAATTGTTATAAGTTGAGCGCCACCTATATTTCTGAGTTATGAATGTGGATATGTTGAATACCAGTAGCAAAGCACGATCTGTCTTTTAATATTCCTGATGTAACAAAACTATTACTAAGCTAATGCTAGTAAATCAGAGACTCCAAGTAATGCACAACTTATTTAATAGTTGCACCTACCTACTAGGAAAAAAGCAGCTTCTGACTGGACTATTTGATGGGAGCATGAAGAAAGATCTTGATGTCTGCTTCAGGCACTGGAATTCCCTCTTTTCTTGTCTTTCAGCCAGTAAGCAAAGGCTTGTTTATTCCTGTTTTTGGCATTTAAACTGATTGTAAAAATGGATTTAACTGGTGAAGGAATAAACTGTGGAGATTCTTTGTAATATAATTGTATTAATTCTACTGAATGTTTAATTCATCTATATATGTGAAGCATCTACATCCCATTCTTCAGCCTACAAGTCCCAGTCAAAAGTTTACAAGTTAGTGGAAAGAAAGAAAACCTAAACCAAACAGGGAAGGGCAGAAAAGCACAAGCTCAGGCATCTAAGCTCCTCCTATAAGCCATAAAATTATGGTTGCATGCAACTTAAGGAGAGGCTGAGCTTAACAGAGAACAGTTGATGAAAGGGATTTGCCTCCCATCTCATTTTCTGATGCAATGATAAAAGGGTTGTCAGTTGAACTAAGCCCTTTTCATTGCCTATTTTAGAGAATCTCCCACAAGTAAATTTGGCCTATGCTGCAGTCTACTGAGCAGGTTTACTCAGGGCTGGAAAGTCATTGGCCCATCAGAAATTGCTTAACTTCAACTCCCTCCAGCCCCAGCTAATTTATGGGATGTTGGGCATTTTAGTTCAGTAATATCTGCAGGACCACAAATTCCCCATCCCACCCAAATAAATGGCTTATGGTCATTGGAAAATAGCATCCAACCTTTTGGCACCCACTAGCTTGAATTCTCTCATGTCATGGGCAAATCTGGATATGTATTTGGAAAATTATTTGATTGATTTCTATAGCCACCCATCTCAGCAAACAACTCTGCTTTCTGCTTCATGGAACCATTTGCAGTGGAAGGCCTGGTCTGCACTCCACCGCAGGAGCAGCAGCCTCTGTCATCAAAAATACCTGTAACTATATTTTGAAATCTCTTAAGTAACATCTAGCCTTGCTCATTATCTAGAGCAGATCACCACCGGAGACTTTTAAATTCGGAGCCCTAATCAGGGATAGGCAACCTTGGCTCTTTTATGACTTGTGGACTTCAACTCCCAGAATTCCTGAGTCAGCATGGCTGGTTCAGGAATTCTGGATATTGAAGTCCACAAGTCATAAAAGAGCCAAGGTTGCCTACCCCTGCTTAGGTGGACATCTCGCTGCATTTAGGATACAGGATTTGGTAAATTCATTACGAGAGAGAAGGGAGGATGTTTTCGAGGGGAACTGGATGGAATCGATTCCGGCCAACGCCACTATTACTCTTATGTGCCCCTTTAGTCCAATCCCCTGGTTGACAACTGAGACTTCTTGTATACTTGGGAGAGCGCCGAGTAGGAAAAAACGAGCATCCGACGTGGGTTTCTTTTAAATTGCATAAAGCGAGAATCTCTCCTTTTTCTGCTGCACAGCAGCCGTCTTCACTTTTTCTCTTGTCGCCAGGCAGCTTGAGGGAAGGACGGGGTGGGGAGAGAAGAAGCGAACGCCTGAAACGCCCGCTTCTTTCCTCTTTCCACCTCCTGCCTTTGCCAAACCTTTGCCGGCCGACCAGTCGCTCGAAGTGGCCGCCGCCCATCTCAGCGTCCCTCGGGCTTTGGGCATGGAGAGGTGATTGCCCCCTCCCCGTTCCGCTCTCCTGCCGGTGGGTGGGGGTAGGCAGCGCCGTCCTCTCCTCCTCCTCCATCGGCAAACAGCCGGCCCTCCTGCTCAGCCAGCCCCTCCCTCGGCTGCTCGGCTCGCCGCGAAGACGACGGCAGAGGGAATCCGGAGGCGGGCTGGGGAAGGGAGCCGCGGACTCGCTCGCATCCCCATCCAAACCAGCCCCGCCGTATCTTCTGCCGGCCTGCCCGTTTCCTCCCTTTCCGCCTCCCCCTCCCCCAAGCCGGCTGCGCGGCAGCCGCTGTCAGACAAGGAGCTGAGGCCGAAGATAACTGCACCACGGCAACTCACTCCGGTGTAGGGCGGGAGGGGGCAAGAGGAGGGGCAAGAGGTAGGTAGGTAGGCAGGCAGGCAGAGAGAGCGAACAAGAGGGGCGGACACACACAGATACACACACACACACACGCAGCACGCGAGATCTATGTGAGGGGTGTGCAGAACTTGATCCTTTCCCAGAGCTGAACTCCTCCTTGCCGCCCGTCCGCTCCAATGCGGTGGGGAAGAGAAGAGTTCCTTTCCACCAGGATGAAATATTGGAAGTAACTGAAGACAATTCAGATTTTCCCGGATAGGAGGAAGAAGAGTTTGAAGCGCGTGTGTGCCTGCGCTTGCGGGACGCGCTGGCGTAGGGCCATATTTTGCTCGTTTCCCGCGTGATTTTTTTTTAAAAAAGGAAAATAACTATTCGGCAGGCCCTTCGGGAAAGTTAAGTTGGAGGTGATTCGCCCGTCCGTTTTGTACAGGCAAGGGAAAGAAAGCTGGGCTGAGGGGAGAGGAGGCTCTGTTTTCCTAGGAAATCCTCCTTGAGTGCTGAGGAGCCAAAGAATAAGCGCAGTCATCATAATACAAGGATACATCTGGACTGTGTTTGCGTTTCCTGGTTTTTCTGGGGACGAAGATGCTGTCCTACACTGTACTGGATGCTAATGTGGTGGACGTGGAAAAAAGGCGAAATCCTTCCAAGCACTATGTGAGTACAGGATGAATAATGCTTGCAGTGAGGCCTTGGTGCCTGCTAGTACAAAACGCTGCGGGTCCTGACAATGGAAAAAAGCCTTTTACCGATTTGGCTATTGGGTTTATTACTACAGTGAGCCAGATAGAATTTGAGAAGGGAGGCAGGTGGGAGAGGGTTCACTTGGTACTGTATGTGTTCCTTCCCCTTTGAAAATTTGCCTTAGCAGTACCTTTGGTACTGCAAGGGGCTTTTTTTTGGCAGTTGTCACGAATAGTCATCACTCTGGAATATGGTTCATGTGATGAGAGAACCTGAGAACTGGACATCAGAAACTTATGGAACAGGTGGGGTAAAGCCTCTCCAATGGGATCCGAAAAGCATGCCAAATGGGAATAGGTGTAAAATGAGACCCCTTGTGGTGTCATTTAAAATCGGAATTGGAAGCTGTATGAAATCCTTTGCTACAGTATTTCAGCTGAGGATGCTAGGAACTGGCATGACTGGTTGGTATAGGACACATTGCTCAACCTTGGCAATTTTAAGATTTGTGGGCATTCCCAGAATTCCCCAGGCAGTATGCTGGCTGGGATGTTCTTGGAGTTGAAGTCCACACATTTTAAAGTTGCCAAGGTTGAGAAACACTGATAGAGGAATTGCCACAACATTATTTTGCATCCCTGACTCTTATTATTGGCAGGACCATCATCAATCAAAATTAATTGCTGTTCCTATAGAACCACGTGGCACTTTTATACCAATTTATTTCACCCAACTTCATAGCTGTAACCTCATTGTGCATTTAGTAAAATGCCCTTAGGTTCTCTTTGTTCATTATTTGTGAAACACTTTTTGTAACTCTATTCTTCTGGAATTCAACGTACGTTTGCTTGGACACTTACTTCAGCCTCACAAATCAATCAAAAAGGCATGTTGTCTGATATAAATTAAGAAGTATAATTTCTGTAATTTTCCAAAGTGAGTATCCTAGGTTTCTGTCACCCTGTAGTGACTAAATGACATTGCTGGACTTTTTAATGGAGATCTAAGCAATAATGATTCATGAACTTAAATTCACTTTAGCTGAGCCAGTTTGAGCAGTAAGCAGTGGAGTGCAAGCCAGGACATGTGCATGGTACTGCTAGGATGAAGCTCACTTATATTGCAAAGTGTGACTGTTCTCTTGGGTTTTCAACTGCTGGTGTTGAGGACACTTTGTTGAAATATAAGAAATAATGATTTCAGATTAAATGAAGAGGCATTCAGTGATTTATATGGTGAACTAGCCAGATCCTTCCAGCAAACTCATAAGCTGTGCATGAAAACAGTTCTCCCTTCTCTTACTCTCTCCCTCAAGCCCTGTAATTCATTAACATGTTGCCCAATGTATAGAGCAGTGATGGCGAACCTTTTAGAGACCAAGTGCCCAAACTGCAACCCAAAGCCTACCTACGTATCGTCGGGTGCCGGGTGGGCGTGGCCCATTGGGTGGGTGTGGCCCATTGGGTGGGTGTGGCCAATTGGGAGGGCGTGGCTGCAGTGGTAACGGCAGACTGGGTGGGACTAAAAAGTTCAATCAATCAATTCCAACTTTGCAAGATCTTTTTTTTCCCCGCGAGAAGTTGAAATTGATTGAACCTTTTTTTTTGCACACGGTGGCGGAGGCCTAAAGTGAAAAGGTTTTATAAAACCCAGCTGAAGGCCTAGGACTGGGGTGATGGTGCGCGTGCCCACAGAGAGGGCTCTGAGTGCCACCTCTGGCACCCGTGCCATAGGTTCGCCACCACTGGTATAGAGGTTTTATTTGGTAGTCATAAGTAATAAATAGCCATTAACTGACCATATGTTTATATTTTTCATTTCCATTTAAATTAGACATGCATAATGGGCAGCAAAAAGCCATACTCCCCCATCCAAAAAGCTTTGGGTTTTACCAGAATCCCTTAAAAAAGCTGCTTAATTATAATTGATACGTGAGAGAAATGCATGGGAGAAATCACATGAAGAATGGATATTTCATAATAAAATTAAAATGAATTAAATTACATCAAATCTAGGTTTTGTCTAGGGCAGAGGTAAGCAAACTTGGCTCTTTTATGACTCGTGGACTTCAACTCCCAGAATTCCTGAGCCAGCCATGCTGGCTCAGGAATTCTGGGAGTTGAAGTCCACGAGTCATAAAAGAGCTAAGGTTGCCTACCCCTGGTCTAGGGCATCCCTACTTTTTCTCTCCCACGCCACTTAATTTTTGTTGTGTACCCCTCTTTTAAACCATTAAAGTCAATAATATCATTTGTACAGATGTTACCCCAGTAATAGAAATAATCATATGTGCTGCATATATAAAGCAAAATGCAACTCAGCCACAGAAGTGAATGATAGAAATCAAAAGACTGTTGTATTCTGCAAGAGAAGTATTTCAAGTATTTCAATTCTTTTATAGATTGGGTGGAGAGGCTGCTGTCTAACATAGCATTGGAACTGTAACTTCAAGAATTCTGGGGTCTGCGTGGTTGTAGATGATACTGATCATAGCATTCTAAATATTGTAGGCTCAATATATTGGCTGGGATAGGAGAAATCAGGCCAGATAAGGGGTAACATTAGCATTTAAGTTTTAAATAACATGCATAAGATTGCATAAGAAAGATACTCAGATTAGCCTTGCAAATTGTATTAGATAAAGAAGCAAGTTCTGTTATTAATTTAGCCATCATCAATGACAGTTTTACCATTTGCCATTGTATAAGCATCACTGTCTCCACTTTGAGCATGTCCGTCCCACTCATCTGTCTTTCCAATTCCTTGCTAATCTGCAGTGTTCCTACACTGACCTGCAGATCACAATGTTTCATACAGCTCATGAAGATGATAGTAGTGAAGCTTATGCCATAATCCATAACAACAACAAACATTTACCTTGACCTCCTTGCGTTATATATTCAAGATGGACAGTATTTAATATTTATTTGCTATGTATATGTAGGGATGTGGGTCTATATATATGTTGTACATAGTATGTTTAGGTGTGTGTCATGTATATGTTTCACTTTGAGAGCGGGCAACTAAATTTCATTATTTTATGTGTGCCATTGTGCCCACAATATAAAAAATGACAATAAAGGTTATTTATTTATTTTATTTATTTACCTTTAGCCAGAAAACATTACATAGTAACAAACTTAGAATTATAGATATAAGTTAAAAGAAAGCATAAAAACAGGAAAACAAGACGACCATAATGTTAATGTAATACAAATACAGTAATAGTGGTGATCACCAAGATTAGCAATAATCTTTACTGTACGCATATCAGAGAGAACAAATAGAAGCACAGAATTGGGCAACATGGGGGAAGATATGTCAGAGTCCTTATCGGGTAAAATAAGCAACAAATAAGCATTGTTTTTCTGACAGGTTATACCTTTAATAGAGGATAGATGGATTATCCAAGATGCCCTGTAAAGAAATCAAGAGAAGAGAATGTGGCTCAGGGATTTCATGGAGCTGTCCCATAGCTGCTCTAGAGGGATGTTTTTAAAATGACCCCAAAAGACGGCAGAGCCAGCACATCCAGTCTGGCCTAGGTGAAAGTTAGACAAATCCTGATGAAATTTCAGAGTTAGAATGGAAAACATAGGATGATGGCACATGCCCATTTGGGAAAAAAAACAACCATAGACTGAGGGGTTGATACTAGGCTTACCCTGGTTTGGAAATCAATATTCCAGATACACTGCTTAAGATAATGGGTTGAAATTTAAGGTGCTCAAGGCCTTTTGTTGGTTTTTCTGCAACAGACTAGTATGGCTATTCTTCTGCAAACTAGATTTATTCTGAATCATAGATAGTATATAATTCTTTATACTTAATTGATTGGATGGTCACCACAGTACTTCAAATCAGGTCACATCTGGAAAGATCTTAAGTTGCAGTGAGAATTAGTCTTAAGCAATGGCACTAAGTATTAAATATTACAATGGCCATTTCTGTTGCATGTATTATGGCTGCATGTGGCTCAGTAACTTAATTTTGCTTTGTATATTTAAAGTTTTTTTTTAAAAAAGTATTGTGCTTTGAAAGTTGAGATCCTTGTGTCTTTAGCCAGTATTTTACCTTTGTAAAGTAAACAAGCATCTTTGTCATTAAGAAGACACAAGTAAATTAAATACATATGGTTTCTTTCAATTTCATGGCAATCCCTTTGTTAGATTTCTCAGTTTAATGCTGGTAGTTTCAAGGGATGATTGAATACAAACCTATAACCATTTTTGTATATTTTCTTATGTAAAAAGTTGAAAAAAATCCATTCTGTGGTAACGATATTATCTTGATTTTATGGATATGCAGATAATTAGACTTCTGATTATAGAAATGACATCAAACAGTAGAAATCTTAGAACTTGCTAAGCTGAGATATATTTCTACATAAAATGATTAATGCTATAATTTAATTAGAGCTTCAGATTCTGTTTTTTCCATTCAAAATGCCCAGAGGATGTTCTTTGATTTCTCAAACTTCTACCATATTGCTTGATATGTCAGATTGATTTTGGCAGACTGGGTTCATTACAGATGCTCTTAAAATATATACATATATTAAACAAAATGTTCAAAATTCATATATGGACCAAATGCAAAAGGATGCATGCCTTTTCTTCATTTCTCTATATTAATGCCGGTTTAGTGAATCCAGCTGCTGTTATAATGTTTGCTTCAGGCTTTTTCATGTGCTTTGTTTGGTCTTTTTGAGTATCTCTGTTCCAGTGTGGAAATCTTTTTGTTATTTTTGTTAGCTTTGGGGGTGGGAACCATACCTCTTCTATGGCATTCCTATTCAAGATGAATGCTGCACAAAGGTCACTTTAAGTATATATTGCTCATTTTTATCTCCTACTTTATCTTAGATATTAGGGAGCATACAGGGAACAACATGCTTAAATATTTGTGAATGTGAATCACGAAGACCCACCTAAAATCTTATCATGTACCAGGAAATGTAGATGTCATCAAACTTAAGAAAGTCTACATATATGTAATTTCATTGGTAGATGTTTATCTTTTGCCTCTCCTTTACTTGCCTGAATTCAGATTTCATCCAAAGATTTGTGTAAAGAGTTCCATTTATTGAATTGCTCTTACACAAGGAGAACTTATACTAGGGCAGTAGGTACTTCAGATTTGATTCCTAGAAGATGCTCTGGGGATGGGAATGTAGCATCTTCAAGAAGTAGCTGCACCTTTTCCTAGAATATACATGAATTATAAGCTCCACACAACCTATCTTGTAATACCTATAATTACCATACCTAGTTAAATCTGCTCCTGTTGTTCATTACAAACAACACGATGGGTAGTACAAAAACTGATAAAAGTTAGCCTTACCAGAGTCAGCCCCACTTCTACAAATGGAAAGGGCCCTTTTCCAAATAGAGAAATATGTTCAGTTTCAGTCATTGATGGCACAAAATAAAAAGTACATTTTTGAAAATAGTGGCTGAAAGGTGAGTGGCTTATAGAACTGCAATGTCCATGGGATCTTCATGGACTTTCAAAATGTGCATGTTTCTGTAGATACTTTTGTTTATTCAAGCATTTTATTGGGCTGGGAATAAATTTGCTTAAACACACTTTAAGTATATGAAACCAATTTGAAGGAAGAAGTGAAGGATGGAGGCTATATGCAAAAATATTGCTCAATAAAAAACAATGTGGATCCTAAGCTGAAATGCTTACTCAGGTGGTATGTTTGTATGGATCAAGCATAGGGAAATGTATTTTTTCCCTTTAGAAAACCAATGTGGAATAAAGGGATTTCTTTCTTAAACCCTGTACTTGATTATTTCTACATTCTTAGACTATGATACAGTATTCCATCTTTCTGTTAAAGAATTTTTGGTTTATTTCCTTTCCCTAACACATAATATATACATGCGACTAGTTCATTTTCTACAAGAATTCTAATCTGTATCCCGTTCGTATGGAAAGCATGTTAAATTTAGGAACATTGATTGCATTAGCAAAGGATTTTCTTTAAAAAAATCTGGCATGTCTTAATGAGTTTATTTATTTACTAAGTTACCCAGCTTTGCTTTCTGGAAGTAATATTTTCTTTTTTCTTTCAGACTAACTTTCTAATAGAACTGATAGGGGAAGATTGTGTAACAAAATTCCTAGAATCTAGGATTCTTCAATGCTATTTGCAATCTAAAAATTACATTTTTTATAGGTAATTGTGAAATACAGTTCAATAATGATTCTTGGTACTTGACTGTATCAGTTGTCTTTGGTGGAAACAGCTGCTCCTAGACAGCATATAGGCTGGTTTTTGGTGAATAGCCATGTTTATGTTGCTTCCTCTTCACAACCATGTGTCCATGAGAAAGGAAACTGCTCATACTTAGCAAAACAGGATTGTGTTCTGGAAAGCAGTTTGCAATATTGTGCTAATATAAACGTCATCAAGTGCTTTGATGTGTCTGAGCTGAGCTACCAACTTGGTTTCACCCTCAGGTACTGAAGGTAATTTGTCTTTGTAAATACAGGAGGTTGGCTCATAGTTTGTGGCTTTGTTTTGTCTGACACAGTCATTTGTTAGCAACTATTGTTCCTCCAAATAGGCATAGGGCTTTTCTTTTTTATTCTCTTGTGGATTGTTTCTGTCTGAAACACATTGATCAGACTTAGCACCTGTGCTCTTACTGTTGAAGCATAGCCCTCAAAATCCCCTATATAGAGGATGGACAGAAGTTTATTTAAAATAAAAAAGGGGGGGGGAGGATATCGTGTATTGTTTAATTGGTTAAGACTGCCTCATAGTCTGGCTAAGCCAATGAAAGAAAGAGATCAATGCCATCTCTTTTCAGTTTTATACCATAACTGTAAACTGCATGTTTTTCTGTTCTATAGGTAAGGGATTTTCTCTTTAGAAGCTTTATGTGTGTTTGTATTCCCATATATACAAAAATATGCATGTCAAGATGGATTCAGGAAGAATTATTTTTACAGACGTGAAATGCATATATTAGATGTAAGTACTGCTTCATCAAAGTGGGGGTAATTGTAATCTAATGTGGAAGGAAATAGTTGAAATGAAACATAGTTCAAATCTAAATCTAGATCTAAATTTTAGATCTAAATCTAAAAATCTTATTTTTCCCATATATTAATGTTGCAAAATGGAACGACTGCTATAACTCCTAAACACGTTAAGCTTACAATACAGGTAGTCTTCAACTTATGGCCACAGTTGGGACTGGAATCTCCATCACCGAGTAAGGCAATCACACCTCATTTTATAACTTTTTTTGCCACAGTCTTTAAGCAAATCACTGAGGTCGTTAAGTAAATTGTGGTTTTTACGCAAATCTGTCTTTTGCCATTGACCTTGCTTGTCAAAAGCTGGGTGGGAAAGTAGCAAATGGTGATCATGTGACTCTTGACACTTTAACAGTGGTAAATATATGCCAGTAGCCAAGCGCTGAATTCTGATCATGTAGCTGCAGGGACACTGCAATGATTGAACATGGGATTGTCATTTTTTTCAATACTGTCATAATTTTGAATGGTTGCTAAAAGAATGGTCATAAGTTGAGGACTTCTGTAATTGCAGTTAATCCTAAGTAGATATAGAGAAAAGTGAAAACAAGGAAAACTACTGTTGTCATATGAGGAATATGCAATCATTATAGAAATTATGACAAAGTTGTAGTTGTTATAGATCAAGAACCACTGAGTATTGATGAAAATAGAAATCTACAGAAAAGATATAAATCAGTAATTTACATATTTAGATTCTTAGTTACTGTAATCTGCCCAGAGTTAGTTACCCTGTGGTAAGATGGGCAGCCAATAAATTTTATAAACAAATACTTGACTGGTTGAAAACTAATTGACCAAAATTCCAAGCACATGCTATGAAAGAAAAATATGGAAAGCAATGTAAGATGCATATACAAACAGGGTGTTGTGAGGTGCTTGCTTAGGATTTTTAATTATAAATCACTCTAAGAATGGGGAACAGTATAGACAAACAAACAAATGCTACCCACTGATCCCACAAGCAGAAAGATTTAAGATTAAGTCATTTCCTTTATCAATATATGTCCTGCCTTGCTGGTTCAGACTTGTTCTGTTGTTAAAATACAATTCATACATGGTTGAATCTAGGTATAAGAGCCAATTCAAAAGGCTAAGCTCTCTTTTCAGTAATGTTTTACCTATAGCCGAAGAATCTAGAAGTTAATACCACAGACATAAGGACTCGATCACTGTATAATAAAAGACTGGAGTAGGCACTTTATAATCCAATGATTCTGGAGTTCTGTCTGTCTTCAGCTGTAGACAACAAAGCCTGCAATAGCCTCTACTTTTAACAAGCTTTGTATAGCTTTGAGTTTGCCTTTGCAGATGTTTCTGCTCTTTAGAACTTAACAGGATTTCAGCCTCATCAATTATATTGGTTGTAGCATCTCCTTCAAGCTAGGAACCAATTGAGATTCAAAGTTTTTCAGACATCCTGATTCAGTTATCCTGTTTACGTGAGATGCTGAAGTGAGATGGGAGTGAATCAGGCAAACACCCTAATTTGGTGATCCAGCTAGTTAGCCCTAACAAAGTTACTTGGAGCCCTAAACAGCTCTAAGTTTATTTGGCACTAAACAAAATCAGTCAATCATGTTAATTAACTCTTTTCCTATTCATAGCAAATATAAAGTCCTAGATCTCTCTCTCTCTAGATATTGTCTCTCTGTAATCATTTTGGTTTTCGCACCCTCTCCTGCAGCCACATAAGAAAGAGAATTGGCATTGAGTACAGAAACTAATCAAGCTAAATCTGATGAACATAATATTCTACAATTTATATAATATGAGTATTCTCAACTGTTTTTTTTCCTTAAGGGTTGGTAAAGAGGCAAGAATAGCAGCATGGTCTTTTTATGGTGCCATGTGATCCTTGGTATAAGCCAAATGTATTTGTGGAAAATGTGGTCAGGCAAAAGAAATTTGAGATACGGTGCCTGTTCACTGGGGCACTGAATGTTCATATGTGTTGTTGTATGATTAAGTATCCTTTTGTAATAAGGACTTAACATTCAGAATATTTTCCAAAAGGCTGCCGCCTTGGCCTTAGTTAAATTTAGCTTTATCTAATAAAACTTCTGAAATGACTATAGAACTGGAGTTTATGCCTAGAAATCAAGACAAATTTACCAGGTGAGCCTTATTATTATAAGGTAGATTGAGGCAGTTACTGATCGATGGTGGAGGCAGGAGTAACAACCCCACCCAACTCTCTTAGCTATTCTGCACTTTTAAATCAGTTCTAAGCAACATAGGTTTCATTTTGATTCCACCTTTATAATCCTTCACAAACCAGTTTGAATCTACCTTTGACTTCTTCACTTCTCTGAGCTTTAAAATGCTAAAACTGGCAGTGAGCACTATGAGCCAAACAGTTCTCCTTCAAGCTGTTAAAAATGAATCTGAAACAGTTCTAACCCTATAAACTGCTACAGTTCCTGCAGTAACAAAAAACAAACAGTACCCACATGCAAATGAAAATAATCAACCATCCAAACTTCCATATGGAAGCTACCCCACTGTGAAGGCATCATTTTGAAGACGAGATTCTGCTCATTGTTGCATTGTAAGGTGAACTTCTTGTAATCAGGTGATTTTCACAATATTTCTAAGCATGGTGATGATTGCAATGTCCATGTGTAATCCATGTGGAGGGGACTGTTGAGTAAGGACTTAATTCAGGAAAGAATGGGGAAGTAGGGTGAGGCAAGTATTTCCTGCTTATCTGCTCCTTCAGCTTGTAGAATCAAGCTGGTTAGGTTAATTTTAATATTGTAGGTAATGCAGGGATTGATAACCTTCGTTGTAGGAATTAGAGACCAGGCAGCCACTGCCCTTTCCAGATGATCTGTAGCTCCACCTATACTGAGGTGACTGGTGAAGCCATCACCAAACTGCTTGCCTATGGAGGCAATGAGCAAGCAAGAATATATCTCTTTTTGATTGGACGATTTTGAGTGGTGCTGAGCTACATCTTACCAATACCTGAGATAATGTAACATAGATTAAAAACAGGTTAGGTTTTAGTACAGGTAGTCTTCAATTTACAACAGTTCATTTAGTGACTGTTCAAAGTTACAATGGCACTGGAAAAAGTGACTTATGACCATTTTTCACACTTATGACCTTTGCCACATCCCCATGTCATGTGATCAAAATTCAGATGCTTAGCAACCAATTCATGTTTAGGAGAGTTGCAGTGTCCCAGGGTCATGTGATCATCTTTTGCAAACTGTTGCCAAGCAAAGTTAATGGGGAAGCCAGATTCATTTAACAACAGTGTTACTAATTTAACAACTGCACTGATTCACTTAATTGTGGCAAGAAAGGTTGTAAAATGAGGCAAAATTCACTTAACAACTGTCTTAGCAACAGAATGTTTGGCTTCAATTCTCCTTATCTGAGAATATATCTCATTCAATTCAGTGAGATCATGTATTGGTCAGGTGTCATAGGATTGTATATCAATTAATAGACAATAAAATGATTCTATTGGATTCTCCAAAATGTTATTGTCTCAGTATAAAAATGAAAGAAATACTGGTACCCACTCCATAACTTCCATCCTGCAAGAAAATCATATATAGTAGAAAGCTACTATTGAATGTAGGATATAAGGAAAGAACCTGTTCTTTTCTCCTGATAGAATGATAGTAAAAATAGTAGCTGATTCTTAATTCTGTATGGGTGGGTTACTTAATGCGTCATATTTTCTATACCTGTCTTCTTAACGTTTATTACATTATTAATTAGATATAATGGTAATCCATTCACCTAACCTTCTTTTAGTGTTTCTGAGACTTGATGCTCTTACCATGCTACTGTCTACAAATCATATGATGTGAATTTAAATTATAAAGTAATATTAAACATTTCTTTGTAGAATACAGAAAGAGTAACATTGTTTATTTTTTGCAAGGTAAGAAAATTTTGGAAGCAAAATAATGTAATAGCACATTTTAACTACATACTGCTTGATGTAAACATTAAAATGAAACAAAGTTATAATATGCTAAGTCATTTTTTCTTGAATGTTTCCTTCTAGAGTGATTGAAGAAATATTATGATAAAATATAACGATGCTTCTTGGCAGTGAAAAACATTTAATTACCCTTCTTACCCTGATCATAAACTCAAGCTGTGTTTTGTAACTAATAGGTAGATATAATTTTGCTACACTGGTTTTATCCTCTTTTTATTCCTGGGCTAAAAAGCTGAAATTATCTGCATATGGGTTGATTACTTTAAACAGCAAAGTTTTTAAACGTGCCACTTTAAAAGAAATACTATTTTAGTAAAAAACAAGTGCTATTAACAACTTTAATATCATACTTCTTAGAATAAATCACAAGAACTCATAATGCACATTTATAACAAGATCATTCTAAAAGAACTGTGCATACATATGCACAAGTAGGCTGAATTCTGCACAGGGTGTCATAAGATGATATTTCATTTTCAATTTAATGATTTCAGAGCTTTCCCAGGAAGCTTTGTTGGGCTTTTCCAGTTGTATAAATAAAGAAAACAGCGTTTTTGTGCGGAGTGCGAGCAGTGTTTAGCAAAAGATCCCTGGGAACACAAACTGATGACCTCACGGGAGCAGACTTCCAGTGACAAGAGTAGAAACATGTTGATTTGTAAGCCAAGCTGTTAGTAAATGTAATACATGGTACTTTGGCAAGCTAGGATATTTCAACAATTATTAGAAGTATCTCTGTGGAAAAAATCGTCCACAATTTTTGCAAGCAAGCCAAGAGATTATGCATTATTATTGCTGACCAGTTCTAGTTGAAGTCTTTCCAGGAGTTTGAAGTCATCAGCAAGCCTTCAAAGACATCAACTGCAATTCTTTCCCATGTCAGTTCTGTCCCTGTTTCTTTACTTGGTTCTGGCATGATCTTTGAAGAGTTATGACTACCAAGTAAAGAGATCTCATCAACATGTGAACTTCTTGGAGTCTATATATATATATATATATATATACACATGCAGACAATTGTGCCTAGAACTTCACAATGGTAAATAGTAAATACAACAATCAAGTATTCTTGATACTTTATAGAAAGTGGATGTATTTGTTTGCTTATTGATTATATTTATATCCCCTCTTTGTTCCAAGAGCTCAAGGGGGCATAAACAATAGTCTTATCTTTTTTTTCCACAATGATAAATAAAAATAAATCTGAGAGATAGTGACTGGCTAAGTCAGCTAGAGTCCCATGCTGAAATCAGACCCAAAGGCACACTTCTAGCTCATATCTGTAACCTCTGCACCACATTGTTGTAGAGGTTTTTTGTCCTGAGTATTCTGCAAACCATTAGGAATTCGTGAGAGGTGTAGAGATGATTGCTAAGAGCAATTGTTTATTTTAGTAATTAACAACTGCTAAGTTTCCTTAAGATTGTATAACCGCAAATACAAGTGTATTTTGCCTTTGTTTCTGTTCTAGCATTCGTGACTGTATGGAATCATCAGGTTATCCAAAACTGTAAGTGTTACTTACAGTACAAGTTTAACATAAGTTAAACGTTGCAACATTTTGAAAGAGAATAGCTAGAATTATCTTAACAAGAGTTTCATATATATTTCACCTTATTTAGGAACCATTTTCAGCATTTTCATGTATGTGCACCGCAAATCCTATGACTGAGATGAGAATAGCAAGGCAATCAGTTTCCAAAGTGTTCAGTTTGCTGAATTTTATTAAAGATTTTTAAGAAGATAAAAATACAAACTAGTATAAAGTAAGAAGAAGAAATCAAAGAGAAAGTTAAAACTGCAAGGAAAGGGGAAATAATTAAAGAAAAATAAAGATTCAAAGAAGTAGTTCTGATTTTTAGAGCAGTTTTAGGTACAATTAATGATTTACTTCTTATTCTATGGTTACATTGTCTTCTTTCTATAATCTGTATAATCATTAAAACTTTGTATCATAAGTTTATTTTTTTCTTTTCATGCAAAAAAAATCATAAGGGGTTTCTAGTCAGCAATAAACATAGATATTCAGGCATCTGCGTCCTGTTAAACTGAATAAATCACAGTTGTCCATGTTCATATAGCATGCTAAGGCATAAATCACAGCTTGCCAATTACAGTGCCTCGACCCATCTACATGGTAAGCCAAACTAAAAGTCATGCTTTGTCTTAATGTGCTATGCTAACCATTAATATAAAATCTTCCATAAGCCCAAATAAGATACACCCTGGTTTTTCTTATATGCAGTGGGTCAGGATGGTAACTGAGTCCACTCTGTTGAGAGAGTGAGTGTCTGTTGTGTGCAGCCTCAGCTTTGTGGGATTATGGTTCATTATCTGGGCTTTATATTTTTGTTGACTTTGACTGTTTTTATCGATGTATGCCACCCAGTATTATAAACTAAGAGTTGAGAAGTGTTGCAAATTCCTTAAATAAATAAATAAACCCAAGAAATCTATACGGAGATGCTTATGCAATGTATCTTTTCTAAATACAGAATTAGCTGTCATTAACACATGTAATCTGAAAAAGTTGAAAGCTCTTATTTTAGACCAGTCTTATCTTCAGAAATCTATATGGAAATGGCATGTGGCTTCTATCAATTTTAGGCCATTACCATGTATCAGAGCCACTTACAAGAAACAGAAAACTCTGCAATTAAAAATATGGGATATTGCTCTTATAAGGGCAGAAGCAAGGCAACTTTTTCCTGACTTGGCATACATAGATTATAATCTTAAATGCTTATGTCTGTAGGTTAAGGGATGAGGGAATATAGGCACACCATAGCTCAGAGACCCAGATAAGAGAGTTGCAAAAACTTTTTTCTGGGTGTCGAAACTAGCAAAGAAACCCCTTGTAAGCAACTTATTCCAAAACACTCTAAGCTTAAGCAGCTCTTGGTGATATTACTTCCTTCCTGAGAAATGTATGAGGAGCTGACAATGAAGCTGAAGCAGACAAGGCAACTTTTTTGCAAATAGGATAGTCATCCTTTTTTTATTTTTTTTTTTACAAATAGTCCTTGACTTATGACCAGTTGTTTAACAACTGTTCTAAGTTAACACACATCTCCTCAGAGCTACTTACAATCCATTTTTAAGGTACAGTGATTGCACGCGCGCGCGCGCACACACACACACACACACACACACACACACCGACACTCATGCAATCACATTTTGGGAGCTTGGCAACCAGCTCACCTTTATGGCCATTTGCAGCATTCTGGTCATGTGAGTGTGATTTATGTTTTTTTTCCTGGTTTTCAGCATTTACTTTTGGTTTCTGGCATAAAATAACCATTGGGGAAAATAGATTTCCTTAATGACAAATATCAAAAAAACAGGGGTGGTCATGTGATGCCTTGACTTATGACTGCAACGACTTACAACCTGGGCTCAGGTGATAAATAGAGGAAATTACTTGTAATGGTTTTGTCTTCCAAAGACTTCAGGGAGCATAGCTGGAAAATTCTAGGTTTCATCCCACTGAAAGTAGACAATATTTTCAGCTGTTCATTTTGTTTTTCTCTTGTTTTGAGGGGATTTGGATGAAAAATGGGCCAAAATGAGACAGATCTAATTCAGTCTACACTATTTTTGCCAAGATGGGCAAACTGTTCATCTGTAAAACTCACATGAAGTATCTGAAGGTGGTTGAAGACCATATTCAGCTTGACTTACCTTAGTATGTATGTATGTATATATGTGTGTGTGTGTATATATGTGTGAGTTATTAGCAGTGGTAAAATAAATTAATAATAACTGGTGAGGAATGAATGTGAGGCTTTAACTTCTTTCTCCTCCTTCAGTAAACCTGTTGAAGATAGTGGAATGGTTAAAGAGCAGTGACTCACTGATCGGGGGGGGGGAGGGGACCCCAGTGCTAGTTAGAGCAAAGGAGCACAAAGATGTTCCCCTTACTGAAGTTTGCACCACATTACAGTCATGTCCCCAGTAGCTGATTCTGACCATGTGAGGAAATTGGTGCACAACGGAAGTACCCCGATATAGCCTCTTCACCAAGATGGTATGATAGCGGATCCCCTGGCTTTCGGGTTGGGTGGAGTTGTAGAAGTGTTTCATTCTGTTTGCCATTTTATTGTTTAGTAGGTTTTAATGTGCTGTAATATTATTTTATATTAATTATTTATGGGTAGTTGCTGTGCTTTGTATATCATAATGTACAGTTTAAATAAATAAAAATAGATATATAATAGGCTATAAATTGTTTATCACTAATCTAGACATACTGTCAGATCGTGTAATGCCACTTTTTTTTTTCTTCTTCTGTTCAATTGTGTCCCATTCTTGAAGAATGCCTGGACATTTTCTTGCAGTTTTCTTGGCAAGGTTTCTCAAAAGTGGCTTGCCATTGCCTCCTTTGGGCTGAGAGAACATCCCTATAACAAACCGGCTCTTGCCACCTATTGCCTTGCTAAAACTGAGCACTTTGGAACCTAAGCTCTGGGATGGAAAAATGACAAGAGATAAAAGTACTAAATAGATAAATAAAGTATATTGAAGAAAAAGTCTTCTGCTACCACTAGGGCATGCATTCATTTTTTTTTTAGAAACCAGTGACAAAACTGGTTTTTCTTTAAATTAAATTTATACAAGTAATTTAAGTTACAGGATTGTGTGGTTCAGTACAGATATACTGCAATGACGAAGTTGGCTGTTCTAGAGTAATATTTTTTTTTATGTTTTAAAATCATGACACATGTTACATTATGAAGATAAACCCCTAAGACTAAGATTGTTTGAAAAGCATAATGCATGTCCATGAACAATTTGTAATGACCTGGAGAAATATATCAAAGAATGTTTATTCTCTGTTACTCTCTGCTATTGTCACTCAGTTCCAAGGCTCTCTTGTTCCTAAGTAATCTTAGGAGGGTAAAAGAATGGTACTTTGTAACATTAAATGGTAGAATAAGATAACAGATGTAAAAAATGGGTGAAAGAAAGGATAGAAATGTTATTTGTTCAAGGAAAATCTTCAAGAATTTAGATAAATGGAGAAGAGGTACTCTATATAAGATTGCAGTTAAATGTTATATGCCAGCTGTATTCTGGATTTAGGAAAACACTATCATATTCTTAGCCATACCTTAAATCTCATGTTAATTTTATGTTTCCCTGACATCATTATCTTTGTCATCTGTGAACTTGATTTATCCCTTAATAAAACACTACTTCCTATTAAGCAGGAATTATTTTTAATTGTTTTTTAAAATAAATATTCCATTTAAAATGTTTAGATTTTGTAAGCCAAACTCAAACAACTCTCCTGGCCCATGTTTCCTCTTGGTGGGGAAAGTAGAAGCAAGCACAGGGGGGAGGCGGGGGGGGGGGGGAGAAACAATTTTGTTTTGATAGAGCTTTAATGGAGCACATACATTTTTGTTCCAGCTGAATTTTCAGATGATATCATTAGTAGAAATGCTGTTTGTAAACCTACAGCTCCCTTAATAATGTGTTGCCTGTAGATAACATCTTATGTTTTTTCTAAGGTAGTAGAAGTCAATTAGCAGAAATACAATTGTAGATATTAGGGATATACAACCTTGTCCAAGTCAAGGGCATCTTTAGGTCTTGACTGGCATTTAGGGACTACATCTTAGAAAATAACAGGTCCAGAAAAAACTGATTTAAGTCTAATTTAATTTTAACTAGACAACTCGTGACCCATTGGATCATTGTTTCAGAAATATTTCCTTACTAAACAGATAAACAGAATGACTACTGATGGGCAAAATGGCAGTGGAAGCTGGAGTGACTTCCAACGTCTTGCTGGCTTTCTCATTGACTTTCCTTGAAGAGAAGTTGCAGGGAACACTAGAAATGTCAATCATGTGGGTGCGGCAGCACAGCAGCACTGAAGTGGCCACAACTTTGCCAAACTTCAGTTCACAGGACTCTTGTATTTTGGGTGCATTCTGTAACTTAGCTCTTTTAAGGCTGGTTGATATAAAAATAGTTGTCCTATAATGCAGAGTTTTGCCCAGTTGAAGATTGCAAACAAACAGACACAAGAATTGTAGCAGTATGCAGATATAGGTAGTATGATTATGCTCTGGTCCTATGTTTAATAATTCCCCTGTCTTGTAACAAAATACAACTTGGTAACTCTTTTGGAAGTTCCTGGTAGCTATCCATACCCAAGATTTTCAGCCTGGGATTCAATATTTACATCATTGCTCTACAAGTTTAGTCAGAAGAGTAAGCACTGTTACATTTTATTTGTTTTCTATCCTCTCTGTTACTAAAGTGCTCAAGATGGTGCATGTATCAAATCAAATCAGTTTATTACAGCCATATGGCCAGAAACAGTAAAATATCCAATTGCAGGCTACTTACATACATACATATATAAAAATCCACTGAGCATGTTCTAATGATAAATAAGGACACATATAATAAAATTAATTTAAAAAAATTATTAAAAAGATCTAAAAATAATATTAATCTTATTTATGTTTCCGACGAATGGGTGGTGCATGTAGCATTCTCTCTTGTGTTTCCCTTAACCTTATGAGGTATCTGGACATAGAATGACTGGCTCCAAATCGCCTATGAGTATCCATGGCTAACAATGGATTAGAACTGAGGTCTTCAACACCATTTACCCTCTCACTGCTATTTATATCCACTCCAGTATTGTTGCCTTAAAACACTACGTGGGGTTTTCTATGTTCATGGAACATGGCAAAAAAAAAATCTGGAGTAAACATGCCTTCCAGATATTGAAGTAGTTCTTCTAAGTAGGCACACTTGGGATTTCATCATTTGGATATGAGTCATTAAATCTAGGTGTTGAATTTTGGAATTGCTTGTTTCAGCTGGAAAAAACTCATCCTGTGAAGTGCTAAATGCCTTTGATTCAGGGACTTTGGAAGTGGGTGGGTTGATGTCTGTGTTTGCAGAGCTGGAGGGAGGCTTGGGTTTGTTTTGTGTTTTTTTACGAATCTCTTGTATTTTTACAGCTTATGGGAAGGAAAATAATTGTAGTATGAAAGAGCTGGCAAAATGCCTCACCAAGCAAAACTCATCTTTCATGTTTGGTGGTGACAATCACTTGCATACGGTTTTGAAGAGAACCAAGGGTTCCTTAGAAAGTCATTATGGGTTTCTCACTAAAATAAAGTTATAGGGACTGATTGGGTTCTCAGAAAGACAATTCCTTCTTCTGCCCACTGTAGACCTTTAGATACAATTATGCAAATAGCATTATTATCTTAAGAATAATTGTTCATTTATCTATTGATCCAACAGATTTGTATGTTTACATAATAGTATATACTTCATGAAGTTAACAGTTTAAATATAAAAGCAGAATAAGAGCAAGACAGTTGAAGATCTAGTATAATAAATAAGAATCCTTAAATTTCCACTGAAAACTGTTTGAAATAACTCACTGCCACATTTTGGGAAACTATCAGGATTGAAACCAACCTCAGTTCTAATCCATTGTTAGCCATGGATACTCATAGGCGATTTGGAGCCAGTCATTCTATGTCCAGATACCTCATAAGGTTAAGGGAAACACAAGAGAGAATGCTACATGCACCACCCATTCGTCGGAAACATAAATAAGATTAATATTATTTTTAGATCTTTTTAATAATTTTTTTAAATTAATTTTATTATATGTGTCCTTATTTATCATTAGAACATGCTCAGTGGATTTTTATATATGTATGTATGTAAGTAGCCTGCAATTGGATATTTTACTGTTTCTGGCCATATGGCTGTAATAAACTGATTTGATTTGATACATGCACCATCTTGAGCACTTTAGTAACAGAGAGGATAGAAAACAAATAAAATGTAACAGTGCTTACTCTTCTGACTAAACTTGTAGAGCAATGATGTAAATATTGAATCCCAGGCTGAAAATCTTGGGTATGGATAGCTACCAGGAACTTCCAAAAGAGGATACATCTGCAAGAGATATTATGTTATATATTGTATATAAACTTAGCATTTGATTAATTTAATTATTTAGTATTAATCCAAACGGATTACCCTATTTTATTGGAAAAATAAGCTAAAATATCAACTATGTAGATAGGTGATTGATAAGTCCATATGAAGGCACATGTGGTTTGTATAGATGAGGAACATAGAAAAAACTAATGTAATCAGTGCTACAAGACCTGCACAGATAACTATGTATGTACTTACAAAACTGTTTCAAATAGGGAAGCATCCAGCGAAAAGTATCCATTGAGTAATTTCTACCAGATTCATTTCGGTCAACAGGTTGGGACTGGTTAAATGGGGATGAGACACTAGGCTGAAAATTACAGTTTACAGTCCTGTACCTTTACATGAAAATAGGTGATAACTGAATGTATTGCAATGTACCTCCAAATAAGTATACATAGGATTGCATTATTAGTTCAGACATCCACAGTGTTTATACCAATGAGCTTGCCAAAAAGACCATGAAGGGACAGGAAGAACAGCAAGAGGGAAGGTTATAGTAACAAGATCTGGCATGAATAAGCTAATTTCTGTGCATGCTATATAGGTCAACTGCCTTTTTATAACAGTGAGAATTCTAATGTAAACACTGCATGTTGAAGTCTTATACTGGAACCAGTACTTGAGCAAATTATTTGCATTGTAATCTCTCCCTTCCACTAGGTTTCTAAAAGAGATTTCACAGATTCATTTAAAGTAGGCTTTGGCAATCATAATTAAAGTATATTCTGAATTGGGAGGCTTCAGTTAGAGTCCTCTCAAATCCATTAACCATAGTGATTAAAGACAGCATAGAAGCATGTTCAGATTGCTTTGTGGCAGCCTTCCCTGACTTAGTGCTCTCCAAATGTGTTGTACTTCAAATCATGTAATCATCCTGCTAGTATCTTCTTTGGCTGCTTTATTTGGACAGTTTCCTGACATTTTCAATTAGGCAATAACATGAGTTAGGTTAATTTGTGATACCCGTAGTAAACAGCGATAAGTGCATCCTTTATGTTTCTGCTCTTGATTTGTTCATGGAAATGTGACACTGAGGCACACCTGTAGTGCAATATTATATGCATTTATTCCTCATTGAATATCTGATGCAAATAGTGGGAAATGCTTAGATCAGGAATTTAGCTTTTAAAGAATGATCAGAGAAAGTTGTACATAAAAGAACGAAAAGAATGTGATTTTCATAAAAATGATGCTTAAACAATTTATGTTAATAGCTATATAACTTGGAGAAGATGCATGCAGAGACCTATAAAAAAATTAAATAATTTCATGTGGATTTTAGAAATAAAATCTGGAAAAACCCTGCTGGCCTGAAATATTGTCTTATTAAGAAGACAGTAAAGGAGAAAACAGTTTTACTGTTTTGCCCATACTGGTCCTTGAAGAGGAAACATCAGTGATTTGACCTTAATTATGAGCAGCTAAATTTTGCAAAGTTCATTAAAATGAGGGTGGGCCAGTTTAGCAACCAGAGCTAGAATTTGTAGCTAATAAGCTATGATGGCTGGGAATTGTGAGTTGTTTACTGCATCCAGAGGGTAGACATCTAGAGAAGGCTGGGGCAGCCTGAAGTTTTGATTTCACTGACCTTAAAATCTGTGATGATAATAAGTTGTAGACTGTTAGGTTTTTAAAAGCATACTTAACTGAAGTGTTTTAGAAGTGTAAATGGGCAATTTGAATTCACTATGGCAGTTAGATAGTCTGTTTCTTTCATGAACTTCAGCTTCAGTTTAAGAAAGTGAATTTCTATTTATAATTAATGACAGAATACACAGAATGAAGTTTGTTCATAATATAGTGGAAAATGAACATTTTTTCCTGTTTCATAACTCACCTCAACTGAACAAATTCAGAATACTTAAGAAAATGGAACAGTTTCCTTGGGCTGGCTTAACTCTAACCAGTGAAAACAGATTTACAGCATTTAAAACAAATGGTCCCAACCGGTCTTTACCAAATCCCCAGCATAAAGGAATTCTGTGGTTATGAATTATCATGTAGAAATGTCTTTACAGTCTCAGTTTACTGCTGCAGAAGCAACTGCAGTCTTTTAACTCTGTTAAAAATACTCTAAAAACTATCCCCATGGCTTAACTATGTGACATGTGTGAATGCATAAAATGAACCCACAATGACCTATTGCATTGCGAAGCGGCATCAATGGGGATAATTTGACATAGGGAAGGGAAATCTTAGCTCTTGGTCTACCTCAAGGATGCAAGTATTTTTAGGCCAAGGACATGACTTCAATTTTGATGAATCTGGGCTCTTGTAACAGAAGAATGGAGATAGGGTAAAGAAGTGGTAGAAATAGAACAAAACCAGCATTTAATTATTTAATAATGTTCGTCTTCTGCTACACTGAAAATAACAGTGTAGCTATACAGAAAGGTTTTGGAGCCTGCATCTCAGGCATTAAGGAGGCCCCGGTTGCATATTTCTACTTGCCTGAGAAGAGCAACCTGTTTGTGGCTAGGATTACAATGAAGATAATGATTGTGTAGATTGGGGGTATAGAAGGACTATAGTTTTCTACTTTTCATTTTTTTTATTGAATTGAGATCTCTTTTGAAATTAGCCTATTTTAAAATTGATGTTATAATATTCCTATATTTTTTGGCTTTAACCAAGAGTGAGTTCTCCAACATTAAAAACGGATAAAATATATTGGGATAAGCCTGAGAAGGAAGTTTAATTCCTGTGAGAAATTGTGGTAAGGGTAATCCTTGACTTATACCAGTATTGGGACTAGAATTTCTATTGCTGAATGATACACTTGTAAAGTGAAACATTGTGTGACCATAAAGGCCATTCTGACCATAAAGGCCAGAAACAATTATACTTATTTTGGGAAATCAAGGTCAGAAAGGACTCCAGATACATTAATTAAAAAAGAGGGAGGATTGGTGGCCATATAGGACCTGGGATCCAGGTTATTTGTTTCTGCTAGAGAGTCTCTTTCTGCATATAGAAACTTGCAATTAGAATTAGGCAGTGAGAAGGTGTTTTAGAAGGAAAGCTGTATGCTGGGAATGTTTAAGCACTGGGTAGCTTCCCTCTTCTGTTGTTTCATGACCAAGGAATGGGTCAATCAGGTAACTAGGCCTTGACTAGGTTTCATCCATGAGCTGAATTTAACAAGAAGGGCCTTTCTGGCTTATGAACCCAAGAGGGATTTCCATTACAGAAACTGGCCAGATATTTATTCAGTTTACTGGACTGTAAGCGCATGTCTATCCTTCTGATATTAGGATGCTTATCGGGATCCCATTTGGGCAGATCTACCAATGCCTGCCTTTTCCTTTTAGAGGTTGTTTCTTCCTCACTTCATTTTCTTTGCATTTATCTAGATGTCCTCAGCACCCTTTCCCAATGTTTCTCCTTTGACCCTAATGCAGACCCTTTCTTTTTTCTGCTTAGTTTTGCTCTGATTCTAAAGGAAAGGGAAACAAGTTTTTTCTTTGGTTTCTGTATTCTACTCTTAAGTTTATAGAAAGTGTAGCAAGGAAGTCCAGTTTGACAGAAGTAAAGTTGATAACATCGCTTCAGAGAAGCAAAGTAACATTCATTGAAAATTTGGAACCTCATTACACCCTTACATTGCAACTTAAAGATTTAGGGAGGAAAAAAAATAAGAAAGCTTTGCAGTATGTGGGTCAAGGGATGAGAAAACAGGGGGAGTATACTTCACTCAGCCTGGACAGAAAAAAGGATGCCCATTGGGAAATGTAAGGGTTGAATGGAACATAAGGTTATTCACTGGCTTTACAGACCATGATTGGATCAATCACAGATTATTAAAATAAAATCCAATAAACAATTGTCCTCCAGAAGACAACAGAGCAGCATGGATAAAATGACTGCCCAGTGCAGTAACCAGCCATAGGAAATAAGGTAGAATGCCAGGTGCTGAGGCTGGCTACTAAATCGGAAGGATGCATGTGGGTCATCCATTTGGAAAAGCTTAAACTGGCTGAGGAGACAGAACAGCAGCTTTGGGGCAGAGTGGAGCTTTAGAATATCAACAGGAGCTGCATTTGGAGCAGGTAGAAAATGACACAATCGCTTTTTGCACTCACAAAACAGTGGGTGATACATGGATCTGTCTTTAGTCCTAGTCACAAAATTCATTTATAACAAGGTTATGAAATGGACTTTTCTAGGTGACAAATGCTGCTGTCCCTGTAAAAGTATTTTCTACAAATTAGTATCTGTGTTAGTTAATGAAAATAAGTGTTTATTTCAGAGTTCATACTCTGTTTCCCTTTGTTTGCTATTAACATGATAGTAAGTTAGTTGAACCGTCAGGGAAAGAAAACATCCTTTGGCTTAAGTAATCAGAGTGACAAACTAATATTTGCTCAAGTTAGAGGCAGTTGGTCTCATATGGTTGATATGTGGTAGTTAGTTTGAAGTGCTCAATGACGCAATTCATCTCATGAGGACCATTCATATCGATTGCCTTGCCATTCAGATCACAGTGGGGTGGAAATGATTCACCACATATCTTGTTTGAAAAGAGAAGTGTGTTGTGAAAATGACTGAACTGGATACCAACAGGTCTACACAAATCAGCTTCTGTGAATTGCTATAAGATGTGGGAAGACCTCAAGACTTATTTTTAGTGTTTCTCAACCTTGGCAGCTTGAAGACGTGTGAAGTTTAACTCCCACAATTCACCAGCCAGGGGAACTCCACACATTGTCAAGCTGATAAGGTTGAGAAACACAGCCCTAGTTGAATACAGTTATGGACTGAATCATATTAAGCTACATTTTCTGAGCTATATATTCAAGAATTATTTGTTTGTTTGTTTATACAAAACACATTAGGCCATTAAATGATTTGCAAGTAACAAATAATTCACATAATACATTAAGCCAAAACTAAATAACCCAAATTAATGCTGAATACAACAAATAAAGTTACTGTGGCTTGGGGCCTCATTTTAGCACCAAAGACAATACCTTTTGACAATCAGGGGTTGTCTTATATTTTTGTGGTCACCTACCGCTTCAGTGACTCAGATCTGAAGGTGCGGTTTCTAGACCAAAGTGGGAAAAATAATAGAAAAATTGAGTCTCTTCACAAAGGATTAACTTACTGTCTTTAAATGGCCTTATTAGCCAAATTTTGTATTTCCTTGATTGTTATAACTGTCCTTAGTTTTTAAGTTTTTAAATGTTCCTTCATATATAATAATTATTTCAATTGCTTTTAAACCTATCACTGGGAAGATGTTCTTGACATAGCAAACTAACGTCCACATGGCAGAAGTAGTCAATCACAATAATTTCAGTTTCTTTGATAGGAACATTTTCAGACTGTCAACAGTAATTCATCAAAGATGAGGGGAGATGCAGGAGGAAATACAGTTCTCTGTTAATGTATCAGCCTTCCTCAAACTGCTGCCTTTCAGATGTTTGGACTTCAGCTATCATAATCTATAGCTTAGCTGTCATGCCCATAATTTGTAACCAATAAATTGGGTGTATGTTGCTTGTAATCTACCACTTATGTGATGGGAGGATTTGGAAAAGGTTTAGTGTGTCACTAATTGAGTCTCTTTTAGATATTTTAAAGCAATATTGGAATGCTTCCTTAATTCTGAATTTGCATAATATTGTATTCCTGTGATGTGACCCTAGTCTATACTTAAGTCATAATTCTATTTTGGGGAAAAAACCTAGGTTTTCTTCAATAGAATGTTTCATTTGCAGAATACTTTGAACATCTCATCATACTTCTCTCTTCTATGCAGTGAGGCCCCACAAAGGGTTAACATGTTTCCCAATGCTCCAACTTACTGCCAACATAACAAATCCTGAGTTTTGTCCTCTAGCAGTTAATGCCATGCTAATTATATACAAAAACAATCAATCTCCTGTCTACTCTTCCCATTCCTTTTCTGGATAGAGAAAAATAAAAGAAGAGAAAAGAAGGCTATTAATGTTCTTACAAACAGATTATTCAAAATATGTGCTTTGTAAAATGCTATAGAAAATGTAATATTTGAAAAAAAATTGTTCTGAAATTTCACTTGTAACTTATATTTGCTCCAATCAAGTATTTCAGGAAATGAGTCAGACAGTTATAGAAGTTTGAAATACGTATGAATTATTATCCTTCAACCCCCATTTCCAAATGCCAGCAAGTTGTTGTACTATGAATTTAACTCTAGTTTGTAAACTAGATTTATTACAGTTGGGGGTGGAGATCAAAGACTTACCTAGTGATTTTCTGCTTTTGTCTTTTATGGCCAGGAAAGACTGAAATAGTTAACACTGAAGGCAAGAACAATTGGATGCATAGCTACATTTCCCCTTAGTAATCAGTCCAGAGTTAGAGACAAGTAGTAGTTTTGAGTTTTCTGCCTCCAGGGATCTTGGAAATTAGATGAACTTTATTTTTTTTCTCAGAAAGAGGGGGGAAACACTCTTTTTCAGCAAGATACCCTTTGAAGAATTTCCACTTGCCTAGTACAAGGAAACCCCCAGAGACTCAGTATTGTTCAATAGTGGCTAAATAGCTTTGGGACTATATGCTTTTGTCTTTCCCAGGCCCTGGGTCTCCTTGCAAAGCATTGCATTTGGACTTCAGTTGCAAGGTTAAGAGTCAGTGCTGGAAGATGTTCATACTCATATAAATTGCACAAGATTTTACCATGAGGCTTCCCGGAGATCTAAGATAGGCTCAGAAAATAACAAAGTTTTTATGAAAGGATAGAGCTTCTTCTCCATCTTAAGCATTATTGGGCCATTGCTGAAAATTCTGTAAATTAATATCCATACATCTGTAGGGCATCTAGGTTGTGGAAAGCTGATTTAGAAAATCAAGGTAATCCTAAACATATTTTGCATATACTATCAAGAAGTTAGAACACTTCATACCATGAAAATATTTATTGGCTGTTCATATAGTGTAATGTACTCTAGATGGCCATAAATAATTAAAATATGCACATGGTTATGTAGGATGCATAAGTGAAAGACATTACTAAAGTTCATAGGTGCATGATTTTAAAACTATTGCCCCCAAAGGGTGAGATCACAGGTGAGCAAGTGTGTCAGAAGAAAGCTAAGAGAAGTATGTTTATAGTAACTATCCTCTATAAACAAGCATAGAAAGTAAAGAAGAGTCTAATTAAATGCTGACGACTTGTCCTGACACCTTTTCTTTACCCAGATGTTTCTCTTGTATAGGAATTGGAGATTCCAATGCACAAAAGGCCCTCCTGCAAGATCATTTGGAGAAGTATAAACAATAGATTAAAAAGCAACTTGGTCATAAAACAATTTCAGAATAGGTATCTAATTCTGGGCTCACAACTTGTAGTATGAAAGGCTGTCTTACTATAAGAAAGGACAAGGTTTCTAAGTAGGCTGGCTAATGATTTCAGTTTGCTAGTTTCGATTATTTGAGGGTCTCTTGATGTAGGAAATGGCATTTGATCTTTCAACAGAGGAACTTATGACCTCTGCTAATGCAGTGCTTCCCTTCTGATGCACGTATCCTTTTAGAAGAGCAAGGATTGACATCAGGACGTGATGTCATGTGACTCTCTGGATCAGTGTCAAGGATAGCTGGATGTTTTCCAGAGAAAATAATTATGTTGATGATGAACTCTTACTTAGCAGCTCTTTAAGTGGATATTTATCAGCTGTTACAGCGTAATTTATTTACTTGTGTGCCCTTTATAGAAAGAAAAAAAAATGCATCACCATGTGTTAATCAGATGTTTTACTGGGCTTGCTACATCACTTATGGTTTGAAAGCTACTTCTAAAAAATACTTAGCAGCTAATATGCTGGTCATGATTTCCTCTGCTTCTCATTGACTAACTGTACAACACATGTATTTCAAAATGATTGTTCAAAAGCCTTTTAATAAAAAACAACAAAAATAAACATCACCATTGAACTATTACATATGGAAGTTGTGGGAAGTTACTCCTACATTTAGTAGGAAATAAACTAGATTAACTATGTGTAAACATAGGTTTTACATACAAATTAGAGCAAGTAAGTTGAAAGTGGACCACAATCTTGAACTTGCAATCTGAACCACCATACTATCACCAACTACCCAACCAAATAATTTCCTTTGCAGCCCAAGAAACTAGGGAGAGTTTATTCTAACATTCATGCCCCCCCCCCACATTCCTCCTATGGGCTAAGTTGCCTTTTTCTGATCATTCCCTTGGCTGTGTTACTTTGCCTGGTCTTCAGTCATTTCCATATACCATTACACAGTACCAGCAATTCATGCTAAGTCATGTTCAGATTCAACTATGAAATTATGGATTCTGAATTTTAGAGCAGCAGCAACAACAGCAGAAAAAACTGACCTTGAGATTAAATAGGTATTTGTCAAAAACAGCTTCAGGCTCCATCTGGGATGATGGATAATACAATAACAAAAGTGAATTTTAGCATTAGAAAAGCTAGAGATTTAGCTGTGCTGCCATGGTATAAAGCTATGACCTGCAGCATTGATCCATTTTTAGCCACAGTGTTACCAAAACCGATACTTAGATTTCCTGTCCATTAGATAGCTGCCTCTTTCAGGTGCCACCTGAAACAAAATATGGAGGAAGAATAAGAAACTTCGTGGAAATTGTTTAATATAAGATCACCTAAATGTAGTATCAAATCCCAGATCACATTGAAAACCAAAAATTAAATAGCCATGATTTTCTGCTTCTACATCAAAGAATGAAAACTGCCAATGATATCATGAGATCCATCCACCAAAAATCATAGGAAAAATGAGTACAACCATTCATCTAGGACAGGGGTAGGCAACCTTGGCTCTTTTATGACTCGTGGACTTCAACTCCCAGAATTCCTGAGCCAGCACGGCTGGCTCAGGAATTCTGGGAGTTGAAGTCCACGAGTCATAAAAGAGCCAAGGTTGCCTACCCCTGATCTAGGAGATAATTCAAAGTTGTAACCAAAAAATTTGCTCAACTATTTTATAGTATTAATTTATATCCTTCACTGTGTCTCCAATTTTTAATTTCAATAGCTTTGCAAGAGGTGCTATGTATAATGCTAAACACAATTTATTTCAGAAGAGAGCTCTGGCCTCAAAGCATATTTAACAGGAAACATGCTCCCCATTTTACAAATCAGATCAAATGATGCTGGATAATTCAATTATTTCAGTATTTTGGATAACATTACAAAGTATGGGAATAAAATAATCAGTCATTTGATTGGAATTAGAGAAGCTCATGATACTGCAATTTTGATCTTGCTTACTGAACTATAGTACAGTCTTTATGTTATGATACAAGGGCAGCATAGAAATAAAAATAAATCTGATAACAGTAAATGTATATTATCTTTCTTTTTGTTTGTTTTGTATTTCTAGGTCTATATAATCAAAGTAACATGGTCAGACGCAACTTGCCAGACAATCTACCGGAGGTATAGCAAATTCTTTGACTTGCAGGTAATGAATAATTTTTGCTTTTTCTTTGTGGAGACCATATGTGTAGAATTGACATAGCCTCTCACAGAACTGTTAACAATGATTTGAATCTAATACTATTACAGCTCACTGCAGATTTTGCATTATGACTGAAATTGCTTCCAGAATACTTGAAAATACTGTTTGAGAGAAGTTGCTTTGGTTCTCATGGGGAAAGGGTTTGCATAACTACATTGTTCTACAGTCTTCCTTGTGGGAAACTGTACATCCTCTTCCTTGATTATTGAAAGAATATGTCCCATGAGACCCTAACACTTTCCCTCTTAAATTTAACTTCCTTTTGTTTGTGATTCTGCTGATAGTATGTATTGGTTATCTTCTGTCTCTCCCACCACCTTCCTTGAGGTCTTCCTTTTGTGACCTGTAAGTATGCATGTTCAGTGTGAAGCATTTCTTAGTGAAAAGATCCAAAGGATCCAGTATAATCAGAATTCAGCTTTAGAGCAGCTTTCAGTATATTTATCTACATTTGTACTGATCAACAAGTCATGGGGGAGGGGGGGAGTGAGAGCGGATGGTCAATGGGAGCAGTAGCCTGAGCTTCACAGATGAAAGGGGCCTCTCTCAGAATATAATTCCATATTTGTAGTGATCAGATCATTTAAGGCAGTAACATTAGTTATTTCAATATTTTGGGTTTCTCTCGCATGATCTCATCTATAGGGTAATTGGACAGAAAATAATGGGGGCTAACAGGGGATGCAGTGAGAAAAAACTGGGTGGGGATAAAGATGAAAATTCTGCCCGCTGATTTCAGCACCTGGGTTAAAAACTTACTTTGCTTGTGTATTTCACTGTGTATTCTACAGTGTATCCTCTTGTTCTGTTTTACTAATTTTGTATTTGTTTCTTCTATTCGTGTGTGCAATTATACCTTAAAATGGTTATTGGAAAAGTTTTCTATCAAGAGGCATCTTATCTAGGGATCCCATGCCATGTGCAGCATTGCAGAGTTTGCTTCCTCATAAAGGGAGAGAAGTAGAATGACTGACATGGAAAATCCCTCTGAGCAGATACAAGGTTGTCTTAATATCCACCACAGAAGTTAAATCAAAAGAGCTGATGACTATTAGTGAAATCAGTAGCAATATCTCTTAATCAAGTCACTGTAGCTATTTATTTCTGTGAAAACAGGAAATAACTAAGATGTGACTCATGAGAAAGAATCAATGGAGCACTGGTAATACAGTAGTTGGTTAGATTACAGATTTGAGGAAACTTTGATCTCTATCAGACAAACATGGCAAAGGGGTGTTGCATCCTTCGAATTTAGTAGTTTGCAATTGCTTATGTAGTTGGATGGAAGCATCAAAGACATATCAGCAGGATATTGGTTGCATTCATCATATTGAGCTTGCAAAAAGGAATTAATGTGAACTCAGGCCCACAAAGGCAACTTTCCCTTTAGGAAAGTTCATTTGGAAACAGCTATCCAAAGAGCTGAGCAACCTTAACCATTCTTTTTTACTTTTATATAGAGAGCCCCCCACATTGGGCATTTCTTACAAATGTCTATCCATTTTTTAAATTTTATGATCCCAACTCATGAGGCCTTATTAAGATTTCTATAAAACTTGAGAAAGCAAATTCTCCATCATATTTCCTTCTGTTAACATTCCTAAGTTGAAGTAGCTATGAAGAAGGCTTGGTTCATCTTCATCTGATAACACTTTTTAAAAAATAATTATCCCCTTCATTTTCAAGTACTTTCTTTTTATTAAACAGCAGTTTTCCCCACCCCCCAGCCTTGCCTGTGTTCCTGCAAGTCTCCTAGACTTTCCTGTTAGGTTTGAAAAGTTCCCATCAACTAAAGTTATCAATAGGGTTAGTGTGTTGTACAGGAAATGATGTCTCCAATTGGGAGAAGGAGTCTTGAAAGGTCCCATTGATAAGCAAAAAGGGAGGGGTGACTTAGCAACAGTGGAAAACATTTGCTGAATAATATGCATCTTTCTCCCATTCCTTCTTGAAAACATATCAAGAATGTTCCCATCCCCAATACTTTTTTATTTTAATCCTTTTGTTATTAAATATTGTAAAAGTTACCATTCTGTAAGCTGAACTGAAGGACACCAACCCACAACAAGTTGCAATATTCTTGAATGGTTTAATAACCAGTATTCAAGTTTGGTGTAGGCTCATTTGCATGTGTTTATTGAAGACATTTTATTTGGTTGTTTCAAAGTGGCTTACAACAGCACTGAAAAAAATTATACAAGAATTCAGCAGATTAAGATGTGCCTAAAATGTGCCTTTCAATATAGAACTGGTTGCTCTGATCTATGGATTGCACCTAATGGGCAAGGCACAATAGCAATAGCACTTAGACTTATACACTGCTTCACAGTGCTCTACAGCCTTCTCTAAGCGGTTTACAGAGTCAGCATATTGCCCCCAACAATCTGGGTCCTCATTTTACTGACCTCAGGATGGAAGGCTGAGTCAACCTTGAGCTGGTGAGAATCAAACTGCCAAACTGCAGGCAGCCTGCAGTCTGCAGAAGTAGCCTGCAGTACTGCATTCTAACCACTGCGCAACCACGGCTCATATTATGTCATAATATTATATCATAATATGTCATCTTATTTTGTAAATATTGAGGAATAGCATTAAAGTCAGGAATATTGGAAGAACCGCCACCATGGCACAGTGGTTAGGATGCAATATTGCAGGCTAAATCTGACTGCCAACTGCCAACATTTCTGCAGTTCAAGTCTCATTGGCTCAAGGTTGACTCAGCCTTCCATCCTTCTGAGGTCATTAAATGAGGATCAGATTGTTGGGGGCAACATGCTGATTCTGTAAACCACTTAGAGAGGGCTGTAAACCACTGTGAAGTGGTATACTGTATGAGTCTAAGTCCTATTGCTATCTGCCTTTAACTTTCAAAGACTTATTTCACAGGGAGTTCTTTGATTTTAAGTCATGCTTAATAACATTCCCTAAGGAGCAATCATCACTTATATCTCTCTTTCTATTAATTGTGCAATGATATGTCATGAAGATAGGACTGCTTCGGCTCTATATTATCATACCATGAAGGAAAAGTGCAATGTTTATCTCATTCCTAGTCCATGTTAATTAATTCCCTTCCTATCTGTTCCATCATTTCCTGTCTTAACATTCCTATGATGTAATGCTCTTTCTTTGTTTATTTCCAGTTTGTAAAATACTTCTAGAATATTTCTAATTCACTTGTATTGTATTTTCTGTATCTTTTTTGGTTATTTAACTTGAGCACTTGTTTTTATGACTATTTTGCAGATCAATATTATAAATATATTCCACGTTTTAAAAAATTGTATTATAATAAAACATTGTGCAATGAAAATTAAGTCCAGAAGAGTCCTTCACTCATGAAAGGAGCTTTTGACTATTACAAGGGCTCTTTCGATATGTGGATAACTATCTTTGGATCCAATCACTTTATGACATTAATATTCTTAGGTCAAATTTATTCCTGTCTTACGGTCCCATTATCTATAACAGAGGTCCCATTTTTATAGCTCTTAGAGTCTCTTCACTGTAACTGCTGAAAATTAATAGTGGGGTTTCCTGTCATTTTGAGATGAAAAATATATAAAAACTTTATTATAAAGCTGAAAAAAGGCATATTGTAGTGTAGTTAAAGCATATTGCGCTGTAGTTAAAGAAGATTTCCTCAAAACTGCCTTCCCCATTATGGGGTGATTTGACCCTTCCCACTTTATAGACATCCTTAAAAATGTCAGGCAGCCCTTGCCAAAAGGTTTGCCACTTTTGATTTAGAATCTGATACTTGGTAAATAATGTTGTTTACTAACTTGCCACAATGATGAAAAAGTGGTGATCATAATAAAATACCCACTATTTTTGAGCCTCTGGCTATATATTAATAAAATAATGGTAACCCCCCCCCCAGCCTCCCATAAGGATGACAGACAGATGCAAGCTGATTGGTTTGAGGTTTGCCTATTGACACTGTGATGCATGTTCCATACTTTTTTCCTTGCTCACCCCTATACTTACATGTTTTCTAGTAACCTTAATTGTGTTAGATTCAAATGTAGCTATCCACCAATGAATGAGCCCATTTGAATGCTGGTGTCACTGCATTTTGCTTTTTACTCTGAGTGTTGTGTGAACTCTACCATTCTCCACACATAAAACACACTGTGCTAGGTCATGGTTTCCATAGCTGTATTTTATACATTACACTTAAATAACCATATATTGTTGAATGAGCAACAGTAATATATGTTTACACCACATAAAACACAATCTATAGTTTATATAATATTTTATGAGCCCATCCATGATATTTTGTAAACCATGTCTTATGTCTCAGTATTCTGCGTAAACTCTACCAATTGTGTTATATGAATCAGATGATTGTGGCTTCATACTACTTGTGAATCAGGGCACTAAGTAGAGATTTTAGAATATGATTAAGTCCAAATTAAGTAGAATATAAAAATAACTCTACTGGATCGGCCTTCCCCAATCCTGCCACAAACATTTAAGGAGGATCACTTCCATAATTCTTAACCAGCATTGACAGTAGTCTTGTTAGTTGGGATGATGGGATTTGAAGCACAAGGAAGGAAATCAAGTAGGGCAGAAAGCGTATTAGCTATTCAGCCAGCTTTATGAATTTAGAATAAATTGAAGCAGTGTAGGAAGTAGTTTTTTGCTGGATTTGGCTCAGTGGTAATTTTTCATTTTCAAGCAATACTGAATTTGTTTATGCTTGTACCATCACTGAAGATGCAGGTTCCCCCATATCTTTTTTATGGCACCTATCTGGATTATTGTTTCCTATTCTGGATTGGCTCTATCCTATTCTATGGGTACTGAGTCCACTTTCTTGGTCTATTTCAGATAGCCTGAAGGGATGGTATGGGGGAGGGAGTGGGGAAGCCAGTAGAAAAAGATCAATAGCAATTAAGGAAGAAAATGTTGGAAATCAACTTGCAGCTTTTGCTTCAATGATTTTGAGTATAGTTTTCCTGACTTTAATTGGCCAATTAAATGACATTGACTTATTTCCTTTGGGAGTAAAGTGAAACGAACTAATGGAGTGACTCTCCACCTATTAGAAGAATGAATGCAGATACATTTCATTTGAACAACTGTAATCTGCTCTTATAAATTTATTTGGAGCTCCAATATGAACAGTTATGACCCGCATGATTTTGCTGTTTGTAGAAATCCACATTCCAACTTTTTATATTTTTATCCTTTTTTAAAAATAAAATAAAAATAGGAAATTAGCATGCTTCAAATTAAAACATGTTTATCAGATCCAAATGATCTTCAAAAGCATCTTTGGATGAGAAAAATGATGTGTTTTGCTGTACTGTGCTTTATTTATTGAGAGGCCGCCTTTCCAGAAAAAAGATAATCAGGTTAGCAGATCCTGAGAGCAAGAAAGCACGGCAGAGAATGTGTCATCTGTTTGAATCTGTGAGCTGTTTTATGATTGGCTGCAATCTGTGTAGCAGCCCACAGGATGTTTTCAAATTTAATTATGCCCATTGCGCCCAAAAGATGGGGACCTTTGAAAGAGCAACAGCCACTTAACTGTGGAATTGAGTGATCTCAGGCTCTGTGACAAAATAATTTTGAAGCATAACATAAAAAAGTATGCTGTCTGTGGCTCTTTGGAAAAAGGGTAAGATGAAATATAATGAATATTTTTCTTGGAAATCTCAAATGTCTCCTTGCCATTTCAAAATTTTAAGAATGAAAGTCACAGAGCCATTAGTTTATATTATGATATCTGATATACAGATAGATATACAATATATATTTTTAACAATTCCCATCTAGCACTGGTGTTACGAATGCCATCACTGATATTCATTTCTATAAAGGACCATGCCTATCATTGTAGCTTGATACGCACATTATGCTAAGCCATTGTTTGTTTTAATCTTGATTGGTTGAATAATCCATAGTAGTTGGTTTATTAACAATAGACCATAAATTGTATGGCATGCTAAACCAAAATGACATAAATCTTAGTATAGCCCAGGGCAATGTGTGAATGAGGCCAATAACTTTGGCACACTCTATGATAAATTTATTGCTGTATCTTAGACATTTGGATCTTTATTTATACCCTTCGAATGGGAAAAAATAAGTATTATTAGTGCCTGCCCATGTGAATGTTTTATTTTCTATAGCAGTTTTTGATAATAGCAGACCATGGACATATGCTGGAGCACTATGGCTAAACATTGTACAGGTAGTCCTTGACTTACGATCACAATTGAGCCGACAATTTTTGCTATTAAGTGAGACATTTGTCAAGTGAGTTTTGCCCCTTTTTACAACTTTTCTTACCACAGTTGTTAAGTGAATCACTGCAGTTGATAAGTTAGTAACACAGTTGTTAAGTGAATCTGGCTTCCTCGTTGTCTTTGCAAAAGGTCGCAAAAGGTGATCACATGACCCTGGGACATAGCAGTGGTCGTAAATATGAACCAGTTGCCAAGCATCTGAATTTTGATCACATGAGCATGGAGATACTGCAAAGGTTGTAACTGAAAACCAGTCATGAGTCACATTTTCCAATGCCCTTGTAACTAAATGAACTGTTGTAAGTTGTGGACTACTTGAAATGGCTATAAGGCAAGAGTTGCGTAGCCACAAAATCAAGGGCCTCCTATCTAATCTGCAGTCCCAGGAATTTCAGGTAGATAGAAAATTGAAATATGGCCGTGCTACATAGTATGCTGTGCTGGCATTGTAACATTGTAATCCATCTCAAGCATAAACATATGAATATGGATAGGTTTATTTTTCATACTCAGTTTTTATATATTAGTTATCAGTGAATGACCTTTTCATTTCTATTTGCAATATCCAAAAAGTTTTTAATTAACAGATGCAAGAACAGACTGTTTTAAAGCAACTGCCCATTATACTAGGAAAAAGATAGAACATAAAAATGCTGTAGGCCTTTTGGAAAATGAATATGAAAAATTGCCTGTTATTCCTAAAATAGCCTTGATTATTAATAAAACACTGTGCTACAGAGCACTTAAGCTCATACTAAAGAAAAAGATATATCCAGAAAATCTATAATTACTAACTGAAATGCTGTTCTTTCTACCAAGTCAGTTTGAGATATCACCCAAACCTCAGTGTTTGCGGAACCTTGTTATGCAATCCCTTTTTCTTCTCATACTCTTTCTTCTTTTTAAACTCTACCCTCTAATTGAAGTATAGTTTAAAATTATAGTCCGTAATCTACATGTCCCTAAAATAGCATTTCCCTAGCAAAACTGCATAGTGGTACACAACCTTACCAAAAAGAGTATCTTTCTTATGAAAAAAGACCAGCTTTTCAGTTTTGTAAATCCAATTTTTGCAGAAATGTATTCTCTCCCAGAAGTGGGCAAGGTCATATTTGTGTGGCACAAATATGGCGAGCATGCTTCCACTACATTTTAACCTTTGAAACTGATCATGCTTAGATGCATAATATGCCCCAAACGTAGAATTATAGAAGCATGACATGACAATTATACACACCGCTTACCCTCATCTAAAAAAAGGATATGATCTCAAAGCAACATAGATGGCAATTTCAAATAATCAATTCAGTTTAAAGTAGCATAAAATGTTTTATTACATGAAAACAAAATTCAAGCGGAGAAACACAGTAGTATTTTAACATAGGGTTTTAAAAAGGTTGCCAAATATGCTACTATTTCTCTACTAATTGTAGATAAAGAAGAATCTGAAGTATTGCATCAGCATGACATACTCTACATTAACCATCTGAAAAAGAATAAGTGATGATAGATTTAGGTATATGCTGTGTTGCTGATGCTCTGCTGATTTTCTCCACTTCTTTTTACCAGGAGGATAGCACTAGCTGTCATTAGTTACTACTTTATCCCTACTTTATTGCAAATATGGGAAGAGGAGCACTACCCTCCCTGCCCTCATGTAAAGATCATTACTACTGGTACATTCATTAGTGCAAAGTGAGGAATTAAAAAAAATGAGAGAAAGAATAGGCAAATAGATGTCTGAATCAAAGAGTAGCTTGTCAACTATTTGATGGTTGATTTTCTATGTTGTTCCCCCATCCTCACCACCTACATACTGTGGCAGTACTCTGTCCCATTCAGTGAATATATTATTACCATCCTTGTTATTTAGGATAAATATTTGTCATTCCTAATTTCTACTATTGTCCAGCATCCCCCTTGGCATATATTCTTGGCTTCCAGTTTTTGTTTTGGGAGGAGCTTTGTAAAACAACCAGTAATGTGGTCTTTAGGAGGAAATTGCCTACCATGTGAGAACCGGCCCTCATTGGGGAAGGCACTGATTTCTTACTGTATGAAAGAGTATCTCTCAAATTCCTCCAACTCTTCAAATACTTATTTGTTCTATTCATGTACCTCTTTATAAGAATAGCCATCTTGGCAGGGTGGTTAGTGATCCTAGTTCAAACCTCCCTTCAATTTCAATTTCTACAGTTGATTTCAGCAACAGCATGGAGCCAAGTATAATGATAGTAATGAGCATGAAATAATTTGAATGCTTCATTGCAGGGAATAAGCAGTACCTTCTAGATCAGGGGTGCCAAACTGCCGGCCCACAGGCCAGATGCATCATGGCGAAACCGTGCCCACCTCATTGCCGGCAATGGAAAAAAAGTCGCGATACGTCGCGACACGTCACGTGACATTGCGAGTTTGACACCCCTGTTCTAGATGTTTGGGCATTCATTCCCCTCAGCTGCAGCCAGTGTCCCCTGTGCCAAGGGAACATGGGGTTGTAATCCCCAAAATCTGGAGGTGAGCAGATTGCCTACTTCTGTGTTACTGCATTATTTAAGTATAAAATGTTATTACTCATGGATGTCAGCAATTCAAACCACAGCTGATTTCAGGGAGAGCTTTTGAATGCAGAATAGTAACTGGAGAGATAGTTTGCAGTAAGGCAGGAAAAGACCTTCAGTTTGCCCAGGCACCTTAGCAGCCTTGATCCTGCAAGTACTGCTCAAAATCAAACTTATGTAGAATACCAATCTGGCTTTCTTCAACTGTATTAGGAGATTAAAAACTGAAGTTTGAAATGAGGGATACTTGGTGCTGTCTAAGTTTGGTTGTTTTCTTGCAGACATTTGATTACCCAAACTAGGTGACAACATCAGTGCAGATCTTGCAAGTTTACGTTTGCAAATCTTAAGCTCCACAAAAAACACATTTTGGCCTAGTGCCAGGTGATTTTAGGTTTGCTCTCACAAAACTCTGAGCTTTGCCTTATTCTTCTCTTGAATGATGGACTGCTTAGTCCTAAGTATGTTTCTTTAGAATGGAATCCTATTGCAATCAGTGAGGGAGTGCCTAAAAAGAAAGAAAATCACGGAACTACCATATTTGTCTTGCAAACCACACCTTTTAGAGCAGGCATGTCAAACTCGTGACGTCACGTGACATTGCGCGACATATCGCAATGTTTTCCCCGTTGCTGGCAATGGGGTGGGTGCGGTTTCAGCGTGATGCATTCGGCCCATGGGCCGGCAGTTTGACATGCCTGTTTTAGAGAAAGGGAACTGAAATATCTATAAAGTCGGATTTCTGTGCACTGAGCAAAGAGACTGCCCTGGCTTCCCATGAGAGAGGTTGGAATTCTTGCCTAAGGCAGTATATCAAGCAAGATGATTGATCATATTTCCCAAGAAAATTGCTTGTTGCCACCACCAACCAAATGCATTTCTCTAGCTGACTGTTGCTACTATGATTCTGTTCTGTAGCGACCACAAAATAACACTTGAATCCTGAAGAGTCTTTCCTCAGGGTAAGATTGGTTGATCAGGCACTGATGATGAAAAGCCATATTGCAGCTTTCCTGCCATAGCAAACCCAGAATTGCTGAAGTCTTCAGAGGGCCAGCAGAGCAAGCATGGTAGAACAGATGGTATCTGTGGTTACTTTGACCACAGTGCATTGCTGCAGTAGAAATCTGATGCAATCAGGTATGAGATGTCCGGCAACCAAAGCCTCATGTATGGCATACAGATCTTGTTTTGTTTATTTGTTTCTTGAAATACAAAATCAAAACCCAAATTCAGGGTAATATACTTCAGTTATATTGCAGAAGGTGTGTTTGAATGTTTTAGATTTACATGTTCCAACATAACTTGGATGACTCATTGTCTGGAGCAGGGGTGTCAAACTGCTGGCCCACGGGCCGGTTGCACCATGTGGAGGCCGCGCCCACCCCAGCTCCAGCAATGCAAAAAAAGTCGCGATATGTCATGACATGTCACGTGACACGGCGAGTTTGACACCCATGGTCTGGAGGATACAAGCCCTCTCAGTGATGTCCCTCCTTCTGTAGAAGAGATAGCCACCAGATCCCCAATTCTCTTTTATTTTATTGGGATTCTAGGGAACCAAAAGCACCTGGCAGTCCAGGAAGGCTTTTGGAAAGTTGGTTAACCTCCGAAGATGGTGCTATCGTTAGTAATTGACCCAGTATTTAGTAGATAGATTATAAGGGCTTTGTCAGTTTGTCAGTTCTGGTCCCTAAAATGTGAGGAATTGTATAGGGTCTTGAAATAAAAACTATGCAGCAGTTCAGATTGCAAGTGAGAAAGGAACCAGCAGCACATAAAAAGTAACTTCTATTAGACTTGCAGAGAAGGTTGTAGTGCATTCTGTGATTAGATAGTATTGTCATTTTGTGAGATAAAGCAGCTTTAGTATAATTTAAGTCTTTAGCAGAAAGAAATTGGAGGAAGCTTGGAGATAACAGAATCATGAATCATTCAAGCACGAGATGTGCTTGAGGCTTCTACCACATCAAGGCAGCTCCATGAAAGTTTTTGATTACACTCTGAAAATGAGCTGACAGAGATTCAGTTTACTTCAACAGTTAAAGTATCTTAGTGTGATAATCCCAATGACACATGAAAAGATTAGTATTTTTTTTAATGCAAGCAGAGTTACAAACTATGCTGAATCTTCATTCCATAATTTAGAGCTGCCCTGGTTTGAACATTATCTCAAAATTAAACCACAATATAGTTTAGGACTATATGTAAACCCAGATGCTGTGGTTTGTAAACTGTTGCTTCTATTTTAGAATACTATATGAACACAGATGTAGACAACATTACATGTACAGATTCTGAAGAAGTGAAGAAGCTTTAGAACTGAAGAAGTGTCTTGGATGAGAAGCAAAACGTTTTCAAGAAAAAAAAACACAAGAAAATCCAGTTGCCTTTTGGAAAAGCACCTTGAGATAACATGACCTGGATGATTAAGAATCTCCGTAGACAGAATAGGATGTTGAGTACGTTTTGTCAGCCAGTTACAAATCCATCTGGTGGTGATGCTATCTATCCCACTTGTTTTCTAGCTTACCAAGAAGTAGGCTGTGATTTACTTTGTTGAATGCCTTCTTCTTCTTCTTCTTGTGCCATATCCGTTATCGGATGTTGGCGATCATGTTGGCGATCCTGTTTTTATCAGCAGCCGCACGAAAAAGTGCTGCTGAGTTTTTTCCAAACCAGTCCCTTAGATTTTGAAGCCACGATGTTCTTCTTCTGCCTGGACCTCGTTTGCCTTCAATCTTTCCCTGGAGGATTAAATGGAGTATGCCGTATTTTTCTGGGTGTCGCATCACATGTCCGAAATATTCTAACTTTCGTTTTTAATTGTTTTGATGATTTCCTTTGGCTTTCCCAGGCGGCTTAAAACCTCCTCATTTCTGATCTTGTCCACCCAGCTTATACGTAACAGCCGCCTGTAAATCCACATTTCAAATGCTTCTAGTCTCTTCAGGTGGCCTTCTGTCAGAGACCAACTCTCTACTCCATAGAGCAAGATAGAAAAAATATAGCATCTGACAAGCCTGATTTTCAGTCTTAGGCTTATGTCGTGACTGCAGAAGACCTTTTTCATTTTGAAGAATGCTGTTCGAGCTTTCTCTATCCTTGTCTTTACTTCAGCGGTCATGTCCCAGCTTTCATGTAAATTAGAACCGAGGTGCGTGATCCTTTCAACTTTTTCTAGTGGTATTCCTTCTGAATTTATTGGTGGTATGTTAACGGGTTGTTTGCTGATGACCATGATGTTGGTTTTTGAGGTGTTAAGCTTCAAGCCGTATTTTCCAGATATTTCGGTGACTCTCTTGATGAGGAGCTGAAGGTCTTCATGCTTACTGGCAAGCAGAACTGTATCGTCAGCATATCTTAAGTTGTTGATCCAAACACCGTTTACTTTGATGCCAGCATCGATGTTCTCCAGTGCCTCGTTGAAGATTGACTCAGAGTAGATATTGAACAACAGTGGAGACAGAATACATCCCTGTCTGACCCCTCTTCTTATTTCTGCATCAGCTGAGTATTTTTGGCCTAGTCTTACATTTGCTACCTGATGCCAATACAGATTCTTTATTATTTGGATGTCTTTGTCATCTAGTCCTCCTTGTTTCAGGATTTCTAATAGTTTGCTGTGTCTTATTTTATCAAAAGCTTTTTCAAAATCAATGAAGCACATGTAAACACTGATTGACATCTCTACAACGCTGTACAAGAACTTGAATGCTGAATAGCGCATCTCGTGTACCAAGATTGTTTCTGAAACCAAATTGTGTGTTACCTAGACGCTCTTCAATTTTGTTGTATATTCTTGTGTGAATTATTCTCAGGAATATTTTCAGGGCATGACTCATTAAGCTTATTGTTCTGTATTCGGTACACTTCTTTGCATTTATTTTTTGGGGGATTGTCACAAAGGTTGATTTTAGCCAATCATTTGGTATCTTTCCTGTTTCGTATATCTGATTGAAGAGCTGCAGTAAAAAAAAATTCCCATTGTCTTCCAGCAATTTTAAAATTTCTATTGGGATATCATCAGGTCCTGTGGCTTTTCTTGTTTTTGCTATTTTTATTGCATGTTCAACCTCCTCCATAGTGATGTTTGGTCCAGTTGTTATACTTCCCATATCTATATCATCCCTAGTGTTCTCAAAAAGTTCTTCAATATATTCCTTCCATCTTTTTAGTTTTTCATCCTCATCTAAGATAATTTCCCCCTCTTTGTCAACTAAGTTGTTGGTTTTCTTTTTGTAGAGGCCTGCTGCTTCTTTCACTTTTTTGTGTAAATTGAATTATCATGCATATGTTCTGTCTCTATTTCCTTGCATCTCTTTGCAAACCACTTTTCTTTTGCCAGTCAAATTTTTCTTCTAATTGTTTTCTGCAATTCATTGTATTTTTCTTTGTTTTTATTTTTATAAGATCTTCTTTCATCCATGAGATGAAGAATTTCCTCCGTCATCCACTGTTGTTTCTTGTGGTACCCCTCTCTCTGTTTTGAGTTTGTTACCTCTACTATTGCATTT